>JAVQJD010048139.1:0-18668 GCA_036023655.1 Nannoperca australis | reverse complement strand
AACGTTGGGTCTTTGTGTGTGTGGAAGTTGGTCTCGACCGGCTCCATGTGATTGAGTGCCCTGAGATAACTTTGTTATGATATGGCGCTATATAAATAAAATTGAATTGAATTGAATTGCATTATAGTATTCATCAACTATTCCCAAAAAGTAATCAATTAATTGCAGGACATATATCACATTTTTTTCACCCAAAAATAATGTTCAGTGCTCTGCAAAAAGTCTCAAATACACAATAAAGGGTGTATATATATATATATATATATATATATATATTGGGCAACAAACAAATCATGTCAAGTTACAACCCCATCCATTGTTCTTAACTAATGAGGTAACAAGCCCTGCTTTATATGTTTTATTCTATAGCTTAACCAAAAGGGCAACAATGAACACAGTACTTATCTTTATCTAGCACATGATCATATGGATGATGGTACATACTTAAATGGTTATACTTATGTTTCATAACAATCACTATTTGATTATATTATATAACAAGTACATGGACATTTTAACACGTAATTTTTGGAATGCAGCAACACACATGCACACACACATTCATTTAAACTTCCCTGGATGAGCCCCCTCAGCCTGGATGCTTACAGTCTGGGCTTCAGTGCTGCCAGCAGCCCTCTATCAGGCCTTCAGAGATCAGTGTTGCCAGCTCCACTGTTTACTTTTCTCTCTCCAGCAGGAAAAAAAGACAGGTTTATTGTGCATTTGTGCCGGTATATTTGTTGCATCTTAATAACAGGTGTCTTTTTGGTTTTTGGCATTCCCCTCATTGCTCTATTAATCTAGCTGGGAATATCTGGGGACAATACTGGCTGTCCACTCCTGGGATAGTAGAAAAGAACAAGGAAGAAATTAGTATAGTTGTTCTTCAAGGCACACAAAAAGACCATACAAAAATATGGACTGAGGCCCCTGTACACTGTCACTGTGTGTCAGAGATTAGGAGACCAAAACGCGTCTGTATAAAAATGCAGACAATGTCAGAACCTTAGGAGCAAATTGTCATAATGTTGCTACACATGTCGGAATTAAATGACAAAGAATGCACTGGCTGACAATGGCATTGAAATAAGTACGTAGATACTACATTGGTGTGTACTGTAAATATCTACCCTAAGCACAATTTTTCAGATAAACCTCCAGGTGTCATAGTGGTGTGATTAGTAGCATCAAAGTCAGTTTTGTTTTGGTGCTCTTCATATTGGGATAATTGCTTGTTAAAAAGTCCTCCAAATTAAATGACAAAATGTATCTTTTGCAACAGCCCTTAAGAAACGACATAGCATTTTCTTGACACGATAGGTCACAGGACGATGTCTTAAAAGCTCTTACAAATTACTATTGAAAAATAAACCTGTTTTATGATGTGACAATGCAATGTTTAAAGTTTGGTTAGGGCTAAAAAAGATTATAAAAACATCTGTGCTTGTGTTAAAATGGCCTCCGTAGCTACGATTACAGTAACTACCACTTGGTTAAGGTTAGGATGTGATCAAAGTCGTGGTTAAAAGAAACCGACTATTGTCGTAGGAAACAGGTAACAAACCCCAACCCAACTTCCTCTGCTGATGTTGTGGTTCTATGATAACTTAATCCTTTGCTCACAGTCCCAATTACCAGGGCCGTTATGTTGTTTCTGGGCATTAGCTAAGGCAATTTAAGCAGTTTTTCTTGGGGAACAGTCTTTTTGAACTAATCAGAATATGGCTATAATGGCTTTAACTAAAAAAGAGTTTTCTTTTCAACAAACAGAATGTATGTGACTGCATCGGGCCCTTACGGTCAGATTTTTAATATGCTTCTTGGTGTATAATCTCTGTCCTTGTCCCTGAAATAAGGTTAACTCTGTGCACCTGTGATGGTGGACTTCTTTCAGTGAACTAAGCCTGCTTAGTGTATTCCACTCTGTGTACTTACACTTAATGTATTCACTGTCTTTTCTTTATTTACTTTCTTTATTTTCTTGTATATTTGCTCATCATTTATTCTGGGAAAGATCCACATTTCCACCACAATAAATATAACTTCTGATATGTCTATCTAGAAACAGTGGACATTCAGCTTGTCCTATTCTTCTAACTTGCTTAACTTCTATTAATTTTAAAAAGAAAGATTGTTGTCAAAAAGTTGTCCATGTATAGTGAGATGAGGGGCTGGAAGAGGGGGATTCCTTTAAGCAAATGGATCTGAGTAGAGCTGTTTGAGGCTTTGCTGCAGCCTTGCTTTGCCTCTGCATAGTTAGACTGGTAGACCAGATGACCAGCAGCTCTGGCGGTGGACCTAGAAAGGCTGCTGTAAGTCTGCTGTACAGTAAACGGCAACTCTAGGATAATAGTCAAGGAAAGGTAAGAGAAGGTTTGATAATTAAACTCGAGGCAAGGAAATAAAAGAAAAAGCATGACAAGAATTTGTTCTGACAACATGACTGTCCTTTGTAAATATTAACAGATAAATACTATAAATAAATATAGATAGATAAATATCATGTCATTCATTTGATCAGGTTCATATCAGTTCCAGCACATAATTGACAGTAATCTTTGCTAATTCAAAAAAGTATTCATGTTATTATGGTGTGTTGTATTAAACTTTATCATCTTAATCTTCAACATCTAAATAACACACTACATCTAATATACTGATAAAGGTCTTGCTTGTTTATGTTCAATGAACTCCAAAATCCAAATCCAACAATGTGTTCATTAGTCTTTCAATATTTTCTGACTGCGCTTCCCTGCCTGTGCTCCAAGACTATTGGTTCTTACTGAAGATGCATGTCTATACAAATGGCTCACAATGATTTAATTTCATAAAAAAAAAAAAAACATTCAATAATTTTCCTGAAACAGTTGCTCAATATATTTTTACTGTTATATCACTCACCTAAAAGCCACCAAACCCCATCATCAAAAACACAAATTTCTCCTTGCAGATTGTAAAACACACTAAAACTCACCACAAGCACCTATAAATAAATAGCAATATTAAATAAGTAAGTATTCAACTATAGCAAATCATTTGCACATATCGCAGTGAGTTGTATGGGGTTTACATATATTGTTCTCCTCAAAGCACACCAGACTCCATTTTCAAGAACACAAATTTTACCTCTCAGATCGTAAAATACACGACAAAAAGCCAAAAATAAAACGCACCAAAACTACATATAAATGCAGAGGGCTTTGTAGGGAGGACCAGGAAGAATGGAAGGACAGAGCTGCTGCTTGCCGACAGACAGCTGCTTAGAGCTCTGGAGGATTTCAAAAGAAAGAAGAGACACAGAGAGTATGATATCAGGACACCATTACTCCACTATATCTTTACATAGCAAAGAGTTGTTTGGTGCTATATTAATGTTTAGTATCTTATATATACCTGTAAGTCATCCATTGAAGTTCAACATTTTTCTCAAACCACTTTAAGGTGAAAAGTCACAACAACACCTCAGTGGGCAAATTGTTCAACAAAAAAAAAGCTTATCCCATAAATGTGCCAAGGAACCAATGCTTCTTTTCTCAGCCCACTGAGCTAAAATGCCAGACATGCATTAGGTTGAGCACAGACACATATGCATGAACAGATACAAATACATTGTGTATGTACTGTGTATGTTAAAATGCACACTGAATCTGAATGGATATGAAAAGAGCTGTGAAAACTGAATGAGGAGTTGAGAGGCCATCAATTAAATTTGGTATCGCTGTTATAGAGCTCAACATCTGAAATGCCCTGAATCATGTGAAATATGTGTGTGTGTGTGTGTGTGTGTGTGTGTGATTGTGTGTGTGTGTGTGTGTGCGTGTGTGTGTGTGATTGTGTGTCATACAGCATTACTGTAAATACAACATGATCAATGAAGCTAATACTACTTTTTGATAATGTCAGCTGCTGTATAGGTATGTTCAGTTTAAATATCCCATGGTAAAAGAGGCAAAATGCAAGCAGACCAATGTGTGTATGTCTCACAGGCTCACGGGAGAGTGATCAAATTGAGCCAGCAAATATTCTCTGCTGTATCCTGACGGGGAGACACCATTGATATCGATCAAATATAACATTTATCAGCAGTTCAATAAAACAGAGCTTGCAATCAGCAAGTGACATGGAAGATATTACAGCCTAATTCAAAGTTAATTGAAATACCACTAATATTGCATTAGTTTGTGTTAATGCTAGAACCCAATCCATTATTCATAGGGCTGGACCTGAAGTACAAACAACAACACTACAGGAACATCATAAACTAAGCTAGCACTACAGCTAGCAAGGTAATCTGATAGCAAAAATAAAAAACAACTATTCATCAAAAATCTTTCTATCTCGGACTTAACATTTCTAAATCTAAATCTAGTGTGGCTTCAAACAGCTGCAATATGTTTACAATACTTTTAAAAGCACTGCATTCATCTAATTTACCTTTTCACATTACTTGGAGTACTTTGAACTACTTCACACCAAAGAAAACCAAGACCCAAAGATAAATGTTAAATAAACTGTTAGGCTACCAAGGCATGATACAGAGTATTTTCCTGTGTGTGGAACACACTCTTTTGTCTACAAACAGCACAGTACCATTAGTGCAAACATTATTATTAGTAAGGCTGCTCCCAGTAGGCCCTAATGTAAACTCCAGCCTTTGGCTTTCTTTACAATTGCTCACTCGCATTTCTCTATACAAGTTCACTTTTTCAAAACAAAAAAACCTTTCTGATTCATTTCTGTGACAAATACTGTAAGGCAGCACAATTCATGCAATATAGAAATGACCTTGTTGGCTAATGCTTAAAATGTACATTTACAAAGACAATAGTGACGCTAGTTGTAATGCTACCTGTTGTTAGTGATTTAATATATAATTAGTGTTACTATACTTATATATAAGTGTTACAAATGTTGACAGTGTATAAGCGGGTACAGGGTACAAGGGTTGATCCTGATGTGTGTTTGCATTAGTTCATTAACGGTGCTGAGCTGCAGGCTGGTAAAGAGAACTGTGCAAAAAGTGAACTACTAGAGAAATATGTAATTGTAAAAAATTGTAACAAACCAAGTAGTGTGTGTGTGTGTGTGTGTGTGTGTGTGTGAAAAGAGAGACACAGAGAGAGACAAAGCCAGCAGCTGAAGTCCAGGAGAGAATGAGAGAGAAACACAAGGAGTGAACTGACCAGTCTGGTGACGAGGGGAACCCCGAAGTGCCAGAAGTGCTCGTTGAGCAGCCCGCTGTACACCACGTTACCAAACAGAGCAATGGTTCCTGATTTGTACAGATCACTTCCTGTCTTGGTTTCTGCAAAATAACACAAGTCATTTTTCACCACTGTATTCAGTCAATGACAATTATAATACAATATGCAGGATATATATAAACAGTGAGAGGCTGCTAATAAAACAGGTCAGTCCAAAGATATTTTAGCTATACACAAGCAGTACAATTCCTTCCCTACTTCTCATTTTCTTTTTTTTTTGCATCCTCTTCCTTCTTTCCCTTACCTCAGTTTGGCCATATTGCTGTCACATCACTGCCACATTGCTGCCATGAGTTGGTCTGACATGTCTATGATTACACAATGAGAAAGCTATTGATAAAAAGGGGCCATGATAGCTCAATGGGCCAAACTGGAACATTTTGGAGGTTGTACTTGCTATGGACATGTATACATTTTTGCTGAAAATGTGAAAACCACTTTCCATGCTCTTTTGAGACGTTATCATGGAAAGTGCTGCTATTTTGGCTTCCAGTTTGCACAGTACAGACAACAAGCATCTGGATTCGTCTTGAGTGCAAACATGTGGATGCTGTTTGTGTTCATATTCAAATAATGTATTTCTTTACATCCCTTGTAGGAGTTCTATCAGATCAAACTAGGATGAATGAGGCTGACAACAGACTGAGCAATTACAGACGACAACACCAATCCACCCCACCTTACACATACACACACACACACACACACACACACACACACACACACACACACACACACACACAAGCAGTGTTTGTGGGTGACAAAACCTGCTAAAACCTGATGCACATAAGGCAAACCAAAAGAGCAACAAAACAAAGGAAAAGACACTGCTGCTCTGCCTCTTGTCTTTCCTAAGCTGCAGAGGCCATAAAAGATGCAGTAACACAGAAAGAGAGCCAAACTATGCCATACCAGGACTGGATAGGCCGGGGGGACATTACAGCCTGCCAGGCTTTGTGGAAGCACTGGTGTCTTTGAAACTGCACTCCTGAGTCTGACTGTCATTCACTCAGCCCACTTCTATTCTTCTGCTGTCTCATTCATTCTCTTGGACCCTCCTTTTTTACTCTTCCTTTTGCCTCCCTTTCCTGCTCTGGAATTCCGTTTGTCCCTCTCCACTATCCCACCTGCTGCCATCACTTCTATGTCACATATTCTTCTCATTTGATATGGTGTTTGTTAGACAGTGCAGATGCATTTGAATTGAAGCTGATCATTTTGTTATCCATTTTCATTTTCACAAGTGTCTTTAAAATACATACTAAAGAGTATTATTTCCTGTAATTGCTCAGAAGCCTCACTTCCTCTGTGGGAATCAGTAAAGTTTGATCTCATCTCATCTTATAACACTTTGCTTTCACTTTAGCAACTTTTCAGACAAATAGTCAAATACAGTTTAAGTCTTTTTATATTAAGTCTTGATTCTAATATTAATATTATGTTGATCATATGCTGTCTCTTTTGCCTTGAGAGATAGACAGCATTGTTTTACTCCTCCAGTAGAACAAATGAGGGAACATAAGCTAATCAGCCAGTCAGAGATGCAGGATTAGATGTTTCATAATTGTGTAGATCACAGAAACCAAAAGTGGATTGGATAAAAAACTGGTTTGTTCTTCTTGTAGAGAAAATGTACCGTTTGTTAAATACTGATGTGATAGCAGATTCAGAATGTTCCACATCAGTGGCAGTCATCTGCCTCAACGCCACTCCTGTGTACAGTCATCTTATCAAACCGACCCAGGCCAGGCCGGCTGGAAAACTGGAAGGGAGGGGGACCAGACATATCTGCCAGTAAAACCAGAGTCTGGCTCCCAGGACAAGTGGAAATGGCAGGACTGTAACACGGAGACCTGGATTCATGTCCTGTATTCCATTTTTGTATCCCACAAATACACTTGGTTAAGGTGAGGGAAAGATTGTGAAGCAAACACACTGTGTCTCATACTTCATCAGTGTTGACATTTTTAATATTTGACTAAGACCACCTTAACCAAGTTGCCTAAAATGACCCATAAAATGTTAATCATGCTTTAGTTTTTTTTTACGATTTCTGCAGGTATTTCTGCCTGTAGAGTCTGGATCTGTGGCTGCTCCTGCTGCCCCCGTGTTCCTGCTCAACCGCCAATGTTGCTATTATTGTTATACTGTACTACTGTATGTTGTCCTTCTTCCTGCTCTCTCTCTCCTGCCCCCCCCTTTTCTTTTCAACCCACACGGTCGAGGCAGATAACCCCCCACCTAGAGCCTGGTTCTGCTCGAGGTTTCTACCTGTTTAAAGGGAGTTTTTCCTTGCCATTGTCGCCTAGTGCTGCTCATGGTGAGAACGTTGGGTCTTTGTGTGTGTGGAAGTTGGTCTCGACCGGCTCCATGTGATTGAGTGCCCTGAGATAACTTTGTTATGATATGGCGCTATATAAATAAAATTGAATTGAATTAAATTAACTAAACATTTCAGATGTTGAACATCTGCTGTGACTGGCTAGTTGACTGTGATTGGCCTGTGAAAATCTGTATTATTCCTTGGTCTCCAATAGAGGTCAGTGCAAAGTCACACACTCCCACACAGGACAGCAGCGTAATGAGTAGGAGAATTTCCTGAATTTAAAGGACTTGGGTTCAAGCATCTGCTGTGTTGAAGTTTCCTGGAGATAGACTGAGGCTGCCGTTCTGTAGCTGAACCTGACGACTGACCCAAAAGTGAAGGCAGGGCAATTAAAACCAGAATCTCCCTACGCATATCAATAATGTATAACATTTTTATTTATACATACAGAACTCTGCATACACACCCATTGGGCATACATGCTCCACACGCAGATCTGACCGGGGGACTGAGGCACAGACTGAGAAAAGGCTGACAATGACCTTGACCATGGCAGCGTGTATCTCCCGGCAACGTACGTATACCTGCACAGAATATTCTCATGTGAACAATTTAGCAGAGTGACAGGTTAACATATTAACAATTTATCTTAGCGGTAAAGCCTCACTATTAGTAACAGGTATCCATAACGTTAGCAGATTGCCCAGAGGCTCTGGTATTTAGCATCCTATAGGCTCTAAAGCAAATTGGAAACAATA
Organism: Nannoperca australis; assembly: GCA_036023655.1. Lineage (NCBI taxonomy): Eukaryota > Metazoa > Chordata > Actinopteri > Centrarchiformes > Percichthyidae > Nannoperca > Nannoperca australis. The sequence goes on along the minus strand of JAVQJD010048139.1, from coordinate 10,320 downwards.
GGTTGTGAATAACAGGTGTATAGTGTGTAAAGCGAGGACATGGTCTCTCACTCCACACACACACACACACACACACACACAGAGTCCAAAAACTCAATCCACCAGCCATAACACGGAGACAGAGTGGCATCAACCTCTATTATCTAGTCCCTATGCTGCTAACACAAAAGGCTCCCTGGAACAAAAATCCAATCAGTCCTCTCTAGGAGGATTTGCTCCACAGCAGTGCTCAGCAACACTGGTGGCTCTGCTGGTGACAAAGAAATAATCTCAGAGCCCACAGCCTGTTCACAGCCTGTTTACTGCCTTCGTCACATCGTCCTTTTTAGAAAGAGGACAGACAGAGTCTACACTTCTCTGTTGTCATTTACTGTCCTCTGTGTTTAGCACACACACACACACACACACACACACACACACACACACACTCTCTCTCTCTCCTTTTCTGCATGCAGAAACATGAAACACATGGTTGACTGTGCGTACAGTGCGTGAAATTACCGTATTTGTGACACAGGGAATATTTACTCTAAGCATTAGTAATATAGGCTTGACAAAACAGAACCTTCTGGCATATAGGCTAGAGACAGGTTTTAAATAATTGTTTGATGACAAATATTTTCAAAATATTTTCAATATTGTGCTGCCCCTTCCTCCCCTCCCTCTCGGTTCCTATCTCTCACAGTCCGCCATTCTTTGTCTGGTAAATTTTCACACACGTTCTCCATTCATTAGCATGCCGCTGCTTATTTAGCTACGCTGCTAAGAAGTCTTCAACAAAATCAACTGGAAAATACTCAATATAAAGAGGCTAGCATGCACCTCTCCATTCCTCCTCTTTCCTCATCTCCTTCTTTGTTTGTTTTATGTCTTTTTTAACCACATCAAAATGGAAGCATAGTCCCCCATAATGAAGAGGAGGAAGATAAAATATACAAATTCACAAAGAAAGGATATAATTAGGGCAATAATAGGAAGTGTTGTTTTCACAGCTGCTCATTTACACAAAAGCCTGATAGTACTTTTTTTTATAATGTTCTTCTCTGTTTTTTTCTCTCTCCCTCCCTAACCCTTCCCTCCCTCCCTCAAGGTGCAAAGCTCCACTAAAAACAAATCTCTGCAGCTCTCCAGTCTGAAAGCCAGTCAACCACGCAGTGATCAAGCCTCCCAGAGATTTCTATCAGCTCAGGTATGTACCAAAGGCCTAAATAGCAAGCAGGAGGTTGCATGCTGGTTGTTTCAGACCTGTCTTTCCACCCTCCATGGGTCATCTCAGGCTGGAAAGAAAAACTAAAGCACTAGGTGTTAGTGTGGGAAGAATGTGCAAGAGCTCACACTTGCTCAAAGTATTGAGGACAGGACAAGAGCTCCACAAACTTACAGGGTTCTGTTTATTGTACATAGATAAACCGCTGCCACAGGCTATTCTAATTCCAACAATTAAAAGAGGCCTGGTGCAGTGTTAATAATTGGAGAAAAAAATAAATAGTTTAAACACTTTTTTCTCTATTTTAAAAGGAGCGACAAGGTCATAATTAGCATTTTAGGGGAAAACAGTGAGCATGGCTAAAAGGTGCTAAAGATTGCTGCACACATAGAACTGCAACTACTTTGATGTCTAGAGCTTTGTTGCTTAACTCTAAGATGTGTGGTTTTAGAAAGATGAGAGCAAATGAAGATGAAAAGAGAGCTCAATGAATGAATGTCGTTTCCTTATGTTTCAGCTGAACTCAAAGGGGGGTTGGTCCAACAGATAAAGATTGGCTTATGAAAGTCTGTACAGCTGAACAAAAAAGAAACTGTTACACATGAGGGGTTAACTCTCATTTATCTGCAAGAATAAAGAAAGATTATATGCTCTGACACAAACATGTTTTCATCAAAGTCAAATAGTAATGGTACCACCACAAAAGAGTAAAATAATCTCATTGTGTTTCATGAAGCACGCATTTCAGAGGATTTAAAGGGGGGGGGGGGGGGGGGTGAGAATCTTACTACACCAATATGACAGAACTCCATGAGTGCAATTTGCAAGAGGACCAAAAAAAATACATCATAGTAAAAACACCACCACAACAAAGACACAAACACATGATATATCACCATATTGTTTGGATAGCTGCCCAGAAACTTTCATCTGACGAAATGGAAGTTATTAAATGGCTGAGAGAAGGCCGGGCTGGTGCATTGTGTAAATGAGAGAACTCTGTTGACCCCACGTTCACACTGCAGAGAATTTAGTTCAAAGTAATCCCTGTTTTTTGATGATGATGATTACATGTTATACAAATGAAAAGGCACTGTTAACGCTGGTACTTCCTTCCATGTACATTGCATATTTCCATTTTATACTTTTCCTCCACCACAATTCAGAGGGATTTACTCCTGCTCCTATATTTCACAGCTGTAGTTACTTTTCAAACTAGGATTTTACACACACACACACACACACACACACAAACACACACACACACAAACACACACAAACCCATATGATCAGCTTATAAAATACAATTTGTTAAAGATTAAACCAGTGGACAAGTCTGGCCACATCATGTTGTTGATGGGACTTTTCCCCTGTAAACATTTTGGATGGTTTCCTTAAAACAACTGTTCGAATTCCAAAGAGATAAAACCACCCGATATTTCACTAAAATCAAAGATTGCAGAATAATATGAATCAAAATGTATGTAACAAACTTCGTTTTTTCTTCTTTTCTGTCACATTAATCATCTCATGACCCCTTAGATTTATCTTGTGGCCTTCTGGAGGGGCTTGACCCGTAGGCTGGGAATCACTGGACTAAACTTCACCGTATAAAGTAGTTAAAACTAGCTCCACTCACTGCCACTTGTGCATCAGTATTAATAATAAAGTTATTTCCCTTCAGTTTTAGTTTTTTTTACCCCACATGTTTTTAGTTTCAGTTATGAGGCTAGTGTTTGCCTTGTTCTTAAAACTGTAACACTACAATTTCCTCTTGGGGATTAATAAAGTCTATCTATCTATGTATCTATTTATGTATCTATGTATCTATCTCTAGATTACCATAATAAGTTTTTAGGCAGACAACAAACTTTGCTTTCTGCAATATCTGTACCAATTTCAACGCCTCCCTATTTTGCTAATGGTGTGTTTATTATAACCGTTGCTCCTCCTGGCAATTTGAGCAACTGTATGTGCCATCGTGGTCAGAAACCTAATTTCATTCATCACTTGTTTACTATTTTAAGAAGACCAAGTAATAACTTGACCTTCAAATCATGGCTGTTTGCTAGATTTGCAGGTAATTTTGTAGCTGGTAAACATATTTGCTGCGGGGTAGGATTACTCCAGCACACTTCACATTCCTTCAAATTGAATTATATTTATTTCATCACTGACTACTAGAACTGGGTATATAAGTTACTGTGATGTGTAAGTTAATCTACTTGGTGCTATGGGCCTTGTAATTTAACTCACATTGGCGGGAAAGAAAGATTTGGAAAGCTACTTAGCTGGGCTTGTTTATGAATCCTGTGTACTTAAAGTAACTTCTGAATATCCAACTGGACTCTTGAAAACCAAAAAGATGCAAAAATTCTTTCAAATTGATTTCACATTGAAATTTGAATTTGTGAAAAAATTTAAACAATAAGGCTAAAATAATGATGGTCGTGACCATCCGCTTCATACTTAATACTGTTGTTCATATACTCATGCCTCTCTCAGGATACATTTACATGCTTTCATTTCCACATTATAACTACGTAAAATGGAAGATTCAGACAAAGCATGTAAATATGAGTAGCTGGCTGTGCAAAATGTGACCTCTGACCTCAGAGATATGTACAGTGGTATTGTCAGCAAAGCTGGAAACACAAAGAAAAATCTGTAGAAAGAGAGGCTCTAATGAAGAACATTTCTATTGTTCTGACAGAAACAGCAGGGAAATGGAGACACAAAGAGAGAAGTGATAGAGTGAAAAAGAAGAAAGTGAGAGGAGAGATCTCAGAACTGCCTATTATCTCCACGCTGCTTCATTGCTTTAGACACACACACACACACACACACGCATGCTAAAAGTGTGTATTCACTAGCTTGCGCACACACAACCATCCTCTCAAATCTGCCTAGATCTCATGAATATGATTGACCTTTTTTCCACTGTAATGCTGAGAGTGCATAAAGGGGAAAGGAGAAACTAAACAGAGGCAAGCAGAGTTAATTTAGAAACAACACATTATTTGGTGCTGACGGCAGATATGGAAAAGGACAATCTAATCGATAAGCCAAAAGAATGACAATGGCCTCTCAAATCAATGTCTGCACCCCATTTTCTTGCTGTGAAAAGACAAAGCCTTCAGTGCAGGTGTTTTTGTTGTTCAGTTTTGCGCTGTTTGCACCTGTGTGTGTTTGTGTGTGTGGAGTATGTGTACACGCTGGTGTGCATGTGTGTGTACCTGGGTGCTGCTGTGGTGGAACAGTTGCCAGGACTAATCATTATTTAGTTGTGGTGGGGCTTGAAAGGTCAGCAGTCTGAAATGTCAGGCTGTGTTCAACAGGAGCCAGATGCAGCCGTGCGCTACTCAAGTGTCCAATTAAAGAGGGCCGAGTGAGCTTTGAGTGGGAGTGAGTGTGCATGTGTGTGTGAAATGAGAAAGAGAGAGTAAAAGAGACACCGTGCGTCTGTTCTTTTTTTTGCCGGGTTTTCTCCACTGTGTGTGTGTATCAGATCTGTGTGTTAAGTATACATAGGCTCAATTACATGTGTGTGAATACATGTGTGAGTGTGAATCATTCTTCAGAGTAGCTAATGAATGCCATTAGAGACAGAGGCCAACAGAGCAGCAGGGGCAGAATCCTCATCAAATCTCTCTCTCTCTCACACACACACACACACACACACACACACAGCACGTTATGAAGCCACTTGAGCCTATTAGTTTGTTCACACCCTGTGATTCCTCCTGCTGCCCATGCTATGAAGACGAGACAAACAGGGGGGAATGAAGGATAGAGAAAGAAGGGAAAAAGACAACGCAAAAAGGGCAGAAACAAGAGGACAAAGGCAATGTGATAAAATAAGATCACTCATAAATAACAGAAGATAACGAGAAATGCTAAGTCAGACGAGCAGAGGAAGAAGTGCCGACAGCCGAGGGAGACGCACCTGAGAGGATGACAAGGAGAAAGGGAGCGAGGGAGCGGAAACTCCTTTAATCTTCAGGGAGAAGGAGAGGGTGTCCTGCCTGTGTTTCCCTATCAGAGTCATTCATCTAAACGCCTCACCTGCTCTTCATACAGCCATCATAATAACCTTCACCGTGTTCATAGTGTGTGTTTGTGTGTGTGCGTGTCCGCTCACCTACTGTGAATAGTAATAAGCAGCAATATAATAGACTTCCCTTCAAGGCCACACATAACAACAGCCTGAATAATGACCTGCAATAATTTACACAGCACACTGAGCTCTACACTGTTCAGAGGAAGAAACCTTTCAGTGAGAAATAATTGAAAGCTATTTCAGGCTATCTAGGGCCCCTCCAGGAGTGTAGACTAAACCCTGAAGGTAGGTGGTTCTACTGTGTCCACTGGAAGATACTGTTAGCTCATCCAAACTTATAAAAACATTTTAAGATTTAAGATATTTTATTATCACCTGAGTAAAACAGCAATAGAAAAGACTCACCTCACCTCAAATGGAGGGCTAAAGTTTGACGCTGCATATCAGTTTACCAATAAAAAAAGAGGACAAAACTAAAATAACTTTGGTAAGTACAGCAGCTTTGCAAAGCATTCAGATCCCTTTACTTTTTCTTTTTCTGTATGAGATTTAATTTAAATCTGGTAGTTTTTGCTCTAAATTTAGACACTATAATGAGGCCCTACATAGACCTCTAAGAAAGCAGGAGCTTTATGGAAGCAAAGGAGTTCCTGTGACTGTTCACTTTGTGCAACACAACAGAAGAACACAAGCAGTGGTGGAAACAAAGAGTCTGGGTTTATATGATGATGTACCCTGCAGTATCTAAAAAGTCCTGAAAATCTTTCACAACCATATAAATGATGTGCTATAGATATAAAATGGAGCATAGTTTTAAAAGTCAGTGGCTTATTTGATGGTGATGATTTTAGTCTCAGAGGCAGTGATGGTGTTGTATTCACCCAAACAGCTATGAAGTGTTGATTTGTGAGTGAAGGATAGTGCCGTCAGTCACCCATACCTACTTAACATGCAAAGTCCCATTGAGCCATAAGTAACGTGAAAATAGCAAGCTTTGTCAGTTTACCGATCCCAGAAACGGGACGAACTCAGTAACTGGTTAAGGAGGGTTTTTATCCACTGTGACCAATCTAAAATAGATTCTGGTTTTCTCAAAGGAGATGGGAGAACCCAGTAGAAAGATAAGTATTTCTGCAGCAATCCAATGATCAAGCCTTTTTATGAGAATGGCTAGACAAGAGTCAGTTCTGAGTAAAACACATCTGACAGCCCACCTGGAGTTTGACAAACTCAAAGCGTTAGAAAGAAATGGCCTCTGCTCTAACAAGAGAAAAGACAGGTGAACCACCTTCAAATGCCTAAAACATTAAAAACATGCTGATGGAAACCTGATGCTATAGTGATAACAGTCAGAGCCCGGCACTGGGAGACATGTCAAGGCGGAGGGAATGACGTCTTTGAAAAAAAAACATGCTCTGTAGCTCAAATGAGCTTTGATTGGTCTGAAAATCCACCTGCCACCAAAACAACAACAAACAGCTACAGACAACACTCGAGTGACTTTAGCAGAGTTTCTTTGGAGGCCTAGCCAGTGAAAAAGCTGAGGTGAATTCTTTTTCTGTATACTAATAACTGGGAACAATTAATAAATATAAACACTAGTAAGACATTGGAGGACGTGGATTTTTGACAGTTTAGTTGCAATTGCTTGTTGTACGCATACATGTTATCAAATCATTTCATATGACAATCTAATGCCTTTCTCACTTGACCATAAAAGGTGTTTCTTTCTCACACTCGCTCCCTTCTTCCCAGCCCTTGCTCTCTCTCTCTGTTTGCCCTCTGTCAAACTGTGAAGGCGAGGGGCGAGTCTTGCCTCTACCCAGGGCCTGAAGAACAGCTGCAGCGTAAACCTGCTAAATTAACCCGGTCTCCACGAGCCTCACATATGCATTATTCTAATCAAAGCATATTAGATCATCCAGATACTTTAGACATATGGGTTTCTGTATACTCCTTGCCGTCCCCATCTGTTTCTCCACCCCCGTTTTTCAAATTCCTCCTTGCTTTCCGTCTCAGTGGATTCCTCGTTCTCACAGCTGCCTCTCTACAGTAAAAGACTGGCATAGATATCTAACAGGGCAACTACTTTGTGACATGTTTTCCACATCCAGTCAAACTTGGAGCCCCATATGGGCGCCTGACTGGTGCATGTTACGAGTTTGAGGTGCATATTGGCCACTATTCAAACATATTTTACCTCTCATACTGAAAATAAAATGAAACAAACAATACAGTAACACAATATGCTCAACATTAACTTAACTATTCTATGTATTTTCCTTATGAAAACACAAGTTTCAGTAGTGTTTCATGTAAAAATATATATATATATATATATATATACATATATATAACATCTCAGAAGTGCGTAACAAATAATTTTAGATTTGTTTAGAGCCTTTTTATATGTGTGTTTGCAATCTTGTTGGTGTGTGTACATGAACGTGTAGGTGCTGTTTATATTTATAGCAGTAGATTTATGAAATGCATGTGTGGTAGAATTAGTAAAGTCTACAAAAAAGTGGTCAAAACATGGTCTAATATATAAATATCAAAAAAATCAAAATACCATCTGAATTTGATAATGAAGTAAATGTGTAAAACAAATGACATTAGTACAAACATAATCCATCACAGAAGGATAAGTTTGATCCACCAGAAGAATTATGACAGTCGAAAATTACTGTTAGATAGTTATCTGACCTGTTGACTAATCTCTTAACAATCCCAAAATTACTACAAAGTCTTCCCATATGCTCTACAGAACCTGTTCTTACAACACACACAAACTTTTAAGCATCTAGAAGTGGGTTAGAGGAAAATACGCCGGGTGCCTTACTGGAATGTTTACGTCGAATCAATTTCATGCCAAAATAAAAACACTGAAGCAACACTGATACTGAGCTTCCAATGGGAGCATCACAGCGCAGTTTTATATCAGTGGCGGAGTGGTGTTGAAGTAGAACGTTGGAAAATGAAGTCATAAGATCTCAGGGACTTACCGGAGTTGGTGATGGTTAACAGGTCAAGACGGCGTTGTTGCTGGAAGAAAAAGAGAGAGACACAAAATGTGTCAGTTTTCTGTAATTATCTTGTTGTCTTGCAGAAAGTCTATTAATCAGTTTCACATATAACATAATGGTTTACTTTGCTGTTTATTATTTCTATATTACTAGTAGTTTACTGATTAATTTAAATTCACATATGGACATTACTTTGAGTTAATTATTATAAGAGTACAGTCTAGACCTGCCTTTTTATATGAAAAAGTGCCCCAGATAACCTGCCCTGAAATTGAATTAAAATGAGCAGCGGCTGACAGCAAAACAAAGTGGCAACTCCTTACACTTAATTTTAAAAAGATCAACATTTGATTCATTAGTCATTATTTGACAAAATAGTTTTAGATACTTCTTTCATGTAGCTTCTTAACAAAACGGTTCTTTAAGCTTGGTGTAGTTCAACATACAATGTGAAGACCCTACAAGCTTGTATACATTTCCCAGACACTCTGTGTGTGTGTGTGTGTGTGTGTGTGTTCACACACACGTGTGAAGTGCGACCTCATGGGTTTCGATTAAGTGTTTTTGAAAGTGTGTGCAATTTTACACTTGATGTCTCCAGCATCTGAGAAGAAGTCTAGAGGAGGCGCTAGCTGCCTTTACCCCTCTCTTTAACCTACTGCCTATCTGCACACACACACACACACACACACACACACACACACACACACACACACACACACACACTTGACTGTTGAGCACTGCAGTAATCAACACCTCAGCCCTCCTCATCTACCAGTCCCTCAGGAAAGAAGGTCTTCACATCCTAGGAAAGGATGAAGGGTCTGTGTGTATGTGTGTGTGAGAGACACAGTATAGCTACTGTAGGTCACAGTCAAAGCCAGCTTTTAGGACCAGACTGCATTAATATTCAAGCACCATACTAACCAGTTGCTGAGAGGGATAAGCAAAGAGACTCTCAGCACGCGTGGAGTCCTTCTCTCCTCACACACTGTGCTGCCTGGAGTGGAACTGTCTGATAGGCTACTAAACACTTATTTTATTATTTAGCAGATGTTCTTACTCAGAGTGACTTATAATATGCAATATGAGTGGAAAGAGGTCCACTGGGTGCAACGATAGAATAACTTTACATACAAGTTCGCCAACACTGTAGTAGCAGTAAGAAATGCAGCGTTGACATTAAAAGTGCTTGGACAAGTTTTCTATCATCTAAAAAATTAGCTTAGAATAGAGTTAAAGGTAAGAAGATTACAGATAACATAATAATAATGCATGGTTTAAAAGCAATAAGTTATTAATTGACACCTTCATGCATGCACAATGATTGTGTGTATTATTATTTTAAATTCCAATACAATGGGTGTATTTAAATGTTTTACTGAGTAATACAGAATACAGACTGAAAATATCTGCCAGAGTAAAGAACTTGGAATGAAAATAAAGCAAAAACCTTGTGTACAGACATGCATTTTTTTTTAAAGTAAATTATTGCAAGTTGATGAGAAAGATGTGGAGATACTACTCAGTGCACAAAGGGTGGTGTGAGGGGCTTTTTGGAGAGTTGAGTCTTCAGTCAAGTTCTGAAAAGGTTGAATGATGCCTGTGCTGTGGCTGAGGCATCCCAGCATAGGGCAGCCAGAAAAGAAACAAGAGGCTTCCTTAGTAGTCTTAGTAGGAAGATGCTACAGTAGAGTTTGGGAGGCTGGGGATTTTAGATGAGTAGGCTAATTTGCTAATTTTGCCTAGATTCAAATATACCAGCACAGTATGGTTGGTTGTATGTTACCTGTAAAGATGTAAGCAGTAGAGGTCACTGTGACAACATGAGACACAGAGAAACTGAGATCATAAAGGGCCACCACTACACATACACTCACTCACACCCTGCTCCACCCCGACCTCTCTCTCTCTTACACACACACACACACACACACACACACACACACACACACACACACACACACACACACACACACACACACACACACACACACACACACACACACACACACACACAAGCGCAC
>JAVQJD010048138.1:0-22251 GCA_036023655.1 Nannoperca australis | reverse complement strand
TCTTGACTCTATTTTCTATTCATTTCACAACGTATGGTGGTGAATAAGTGTGACTTTTCATGGAAAACACAAAATTGTTTGGGTGACCCCAAACTTTTGAACGGTAGTGTATATATGATGTTCTGTAAATCCTTTATCTTTTTGCTCTTACCTATTTTATACCGATATCTTCTGTGGAACTTTTCTTTAACACAACCCCATCCTTTAGAAATTATGTTTATCCATGCATTATCTATACCACTTATCCTCAGCGGGGGGCTGGAGCTGACATTGGGTGAGGGGTGAGGTACACCCTGGACTGGTCTCCGGTTTATCACAGGGCTGACAAATAGAGTCAGACAGACAAACATTCACACTCACAGTCACACCTTCGACAATTTAGAATTGTCAATTAACCCAACCTGCATGTCTTTGGATGGTTGGAGGAAGGCAGAGTACCCAGAGAGAACCCACACAGACACATGGAGAACATGCAAACTCCACACAGAAGGGCCCCAGTGTGGGTTCCAACCCTCTTGCTGTTAGGCGACCACCATGCCGCTCCCAGGCAACGAAAGTACTTTGATCAAGGTTAGGGAAGGAAAGTAATCCGAAAGTGACTTATGTGCATACGTAACATTTACATGCGTTGTATGGGGCACTGTTGCTTTTACCAAACCAGAATGGTGAGGAAATGACAAATACTGATAACACATTTATAAGTAACGATTAGAATTTATGATAAACTAGGCTTTGAAGCAGCAGTAATTATCTGACTCCTTCTTTTGTTTACTTCTGTTTGTGTGAGATCTTTGGTGGACATGAACCTTTCAGCGGTTCTTGTCCAGATGTTCTTTTCTGCTCCACCAACAGGTACAGCACAGTACTGCAGCCATGCTTCGAGTCACACTGTGGTTTTGCAGGTGTTTTTTTCAGCGCCTCTACAAGCCTGTGTAAGCTATTAGTCAGTATTTTCACTCCTCAACACATTGTCAATTTTTGTGGAAAGTAGGCATTGGCTGTCTGATTATGAAAGTTACAAAACTTTTCGCACGTGGAACCCCCTCAGAAAGCTATCTGATGATCTCGACAGCGCGTGTCTGAAGCAAAAAGCAGCTTTAGTCATGGAGAACCCGGTCACTCGCTCTAAGCTTGTTATCTCAATATGTTTAGTCTATGTCTGTCTCTGGATTTAAAACTTGCTTCCCTCTCTCCTCTGTCTGTCTTTCCTTTCTCTCCTAATGGTTCTCCCACACGCCAGACTCTGACCTGCTCATTTCCAGAGGTTAATGGTGTGAATTTCATCACTCAAACTGTACGGAAGTGTGATAAGTATTTCTAACAAATGCGTTTCAGCCACACAGTCTTCCATGTAGCCGAATGCCCATTTCAGACTCATTCACATGATCTAACATACTTACGTTGCATTGTTGTGATACTTTAATTTCCTACAAGAAGGCTTTAGGCCATGATCACACATGACGCTGCTATGAGATTTGTTGGTAATAGAGACAACTAAGATCATTACATAACTCTGATTGCCATGCAACTGTATCTACTTAGTATTATCTAGTCAACATGAGGTAACAAAGGGTATAAATACATTTAATCAAAGCAGGAAGGATACTCTTCTATATTTTAGGAGAGAAAAAAACAACAATGCTTTAGACCTTCTCTAAAACCTTTCAGACTTCCAAGTCCTGTCTGGGGCAATCAGCCTCGAGCCCATTTGTTCCAATAGTAAATATTTAAAAATAGGTCACAAACATATAGTTTCATTTTTGGAATAAGGCTGCATCATTTCCTTAATTAGCTGAGCACAGTAGTTTTTTTTTTGGAAAACATTACTCACAGACGAATAAATTGTGAATTTGTTGGGGACTATTTTCAGCCGTGGATTAATAAACATTCTGGGTATTTACAGAATACATTACATTGGGAGGAAGGTATGCAATGACAGCAACCAAGTTATTGAAATTACAATTCATGGCCTTTTTTTGTCATTCCAGACTGAAAACCAAGAGATTTAACTGGTTAACAAAGTGGTTAAGATTGAGAGAGAGAGAGAGAAAGAAATAGAGGTAGAGAGACAAATGTTTACAAAGTGAACAGTAGTTACTATAAGGGACAGTAAGAGACTTACCCTGGCACCCTTCTCTGGGAAACATTGACAGCCTCCGCTGCAGTCTCTTCCTCCACAGGGGCCACTGTGCTTCTTCCCACCCTGTCAGACACAAAACGGACAACATGAAGGTCAGATCTGGGCTACTGGAGGTCAGCGTGTAGATGTCACATATACAAGAAACTGCAACATTTTGCTCTCCACTTCATTTGCATAACCACAGCAGAAATATGTGTCCATGTGTTGATTGTCTTCCTCTTATAGCATTAGATGGGACACGGCGTGGGGTAAACTGTTGCGTACTGTAGGTGTGACCGGCTGTGTTTGCGTACACTGTGGTTTGTGAATGCACTTGTTGTTTATACTGAGCGTGGAAGATTGTTGCACTGTTGTGTACATTGGGCTGGTGTGCAGAAAGGATGTTTTGAATGTGGCTCGAATGAGTCATGACGGACACGGAGACATAATAGAGTACCATGTGTCCATAAAAATCCTATTCATCAGATAGCCAGGGTAAGGCCACTGACAGGGACAATTTGTCTTTGAATGTCTGCATACCAACAAAACCACCCACCATCACTGGCTGCACTGTGCTAGACATGACAAAAGCACACACACACACACACACACACACACACAGCCTATCAGGAGTGTGTGTGGACAGGACATGATCAAAGAAAGCAGTCACACTGACGGGACCTGTGGGTTTTCCAACCCACAGGTCAGAGGTGTCAAGACCCTAAGCTAGCTGAGATAGCTGGAGACATTAATTAAAACAGAAAGGAGTCTTAGATTAATGACGTGTCTTAAATCACATGCAAAATCCAAAGTTGCCTGTTTGGATCTTTTGCCATAACCGCATTTTTTTAAAAACTTGTTCAACTCCAAGTTTTTCAAAGTTTCGGGAATTGACTGAAGCGGTCCTTCAGTGGCCTTTCAATTAGCATGTATGAGTGAAACTTTGACTGCGGGCATGAAAAGAGGTTGTAGCTGGTTATGACGTCTCTCTCCTGTCTGCCTACGTACTCCACCTACACAGTCATACCATAGCCTGCTTAGGCAGTGAATATACCTCCACCCCACTTTATGCCCACAGTGGCAAAGAAAAAAGCAGATTAAGAATTCTCCCTCCTTACTCTGACAGCTGATCCCAGTGGTCTCTCTTACAATGGCCACATTGAGGCTCTCTTCACACACAAAGACTCTCTTTTGCTATACAGACGTCCTTTAATGATCCCCTATCTCCACAACACAAAAGACCCTCTTCCCCTCCCTTATGGAATGCACAAGACTGCATTGCTTGACAATCAGTGGATCTGAGGGGTTCCTTTCAAACCACTGCTTGATATAGCCATGGCATTCTGTGATGGGTTTAATTTAGCCTGCACGATATGGTTGCAGATTCACTCAGCAACAGCAGCATTCTATACTTAAATCCCTAATTTTGAGCTGATAAGTTGAAAGATTTTATCTCCAAACCAAGCCTCTGCTGCGGGTGGAGAGAAGACAAAAACAGAAGGTCATATCAACCCAATAAGGATGTAACAGAGTCACGGCATGACTTTTCTCCACATTGAGGTGGAAGTCCAAAACACAGACAATAGAGTGCGTCATCTCTGGACAGACACACAAAGGAATACCTCCCTTAAAGGCAATTACGCATTATGGAGCAACGTGCCATCAATTCAACTTTACAGTTTACAGGCTCAAAATAGCTGATGACTGTATCCTGTTTTCTTCACCCACAGTCACAATGACCCATTCTTTGCCAAAATCACCTTTACCACGGCGACTGTATGGTACACCTTGGAAACAAATTGGATCATTATGTGTTCCTGCATTAATTTGTCTTAGTGCAACTCCTCCATGGCAACAAAAAAAAAACTTGCTGGCTATTTCACCAACTCGTTTTCTTGCCTTTCTCTTTGGCTGTTATCACACAGTTCAGTTCATTTAGTCCAGACCAAAAGAAAATACACGTTGCCTTTCAGTTCTGGTCCAGTTTTCGTTCACACTGACTTATTACAAACAAACCTGAAGAGTTGAAGTCACGTGGATGAACTGCTAACTCAAGGATTGGACAGTTGGACAGTCATCCTGAACCATCAGAGTTACAGTACATGGACCCACATAGGGAAGTCAAAGTCCAGTGACTGACAGCAGGTCATGCAGTACTTTTGAGTTCCCCTTTAATAGTTACTTTTTAAGTAGTTGGATACAAGCTTAGCACCCACCTAAATAAACTGAACCAAACACACCAGAATGAATTGAACCACTAGGCTTGAAGTAAAACTGCCAATTCAGCTCTGTTGTGAACCAAATAAGTGGAATAAGACCACTTGAAAAGGTGGATCTCCGAATTTCCGACAATGTTCATTTCTGCCACAGACGCACAGATGCATCATGTCATCCTGCAGCGTCTCCCATCTTTATATAAACACATTACTTTAAACACATTAATATTAATATCTTTCTATTCCAGAAAGGTTTTAATATTAATAAATAAGAATTTATTGTAACGCCTTTGTTACGATAACTGTCAGACAACCGTGTATATGACATGAAACAATGGCCATAAACCAGGTCAGTTGCTCAGATCCGGTTTGCTGAGATTGCTCATCTGTGGTTTGTCGTTTACAGTACGGCTCAACAGTGTTGATCATCTTTTAGGTCCTGTGATCTGGGAGATTCACTGCAGTCATCTGCTCTACTTCACATCTGCAATTGCATAGATGTAAACATGCTTTGCACAAACAAAAAGAAAAAAACACCCACGCCTCATCATATATAAATCAACCTGTGCATTTGTGTACACCACTCGGGCCACACACGCATGTCAAAGGAGAAGTTAAAAGTTCCATAGAGAATAGAAAAATAGAAAAATAGCTCCAGCATGTCCAAGTAACAACAAGTTGATTTCTTCTGAGAGCCAACATGAGACCAAAACCAATCCTGTTCCTCTCTTCCCCAGTTTTGAAGTGTGTGTGTATTTTAGATTAGATTAGATTCAACTTTATTGTCATTGCACATGAAGGAAATGCAGAGAGAATCTAACCAGAAGTGCATAAGCAATGAAAAAACTATGAATGTGAATATACATGGTATGAGGTGATATGAATGTTTACAGTATGTACAGAAAGACTGTAAAACTGTATACCAGTTTATCCATCACTATAAGAAGAAAATAAGTGCTAGTGTGAAAAACAATTGAGATGTGTTTCATCAGGAGAAACTCTACCACATTCCAACATTTGGAAAAATACACTTGTTTGCTGTCTTAGAGTTTCGGTCCATCCATAGTCCCTAACCTTAAAAAAGGTTCAATAGGATAGGTAAATGTATATAACATGGATCATGTTCTGCAAAAAGAGAGTCAGTGAGCTCATATTTGTATGATAGACATCTGTTACTGATATCTGTGGGAGTCTATGGCCCTGTGTGTGTATATATGTGTCGAAGCGTCTGTAATACGTTTGGATTTTTCATCCAACTGCCTTTGACAACGCTTCCTTGAATAACTAATTGGCCATAAATGACTGTGTGAAGATAACCTACAGTTTGAGTTCTTACAGTAGAAGAGAACGAGGTCTTCCAGCCACAGTGGTCAGATTAATGACTTTCTTAATGAGGAATGTTGTGTTTGTTGCCTCCCTGTTCTTTATGATTGCCTCCCTGTTCTTTATGATTGCACTGGTGCCTCACTCAGCATGTGCACCGACTCCTTTGATATGCTGTACAGTAAATGAAATAAATCTAGCTGGGTCAAGAGCACTCTTTCTTACGCTCAGTTTATGTGGCTTTGTGAATATAGAGACAGCTGATGCAGTGAGCTTTGGTTATTAAAAGCATTTTTCTTCTAAAAACAGTACAGTTTATTGTATACTAGTGCTTCAATGCGCTGTTCTTATGCAATTATGCAAGTAGTTCATTCGTCTTTTCTGAGGAACTGAGAAACATCTAGATTACAGCAAGCAACGCAGGTCACTATTACAGAGGATACATAAAAGAAAATAAAGACACTTAAACATAATACCAGCCAAAAGTACCAGTCAAATCTTTAATCACTATTCTAAATCAGTATAAATGCGGTTAAATCTGACAGCAAGCCTGACTCTGTCCAAAGGTAAGAAAATCTGCCTACCAGCACCTCTAAAGGTCTCTTATTAACATGTTTGTAATCTAATTTGTTTAATCCATACAAAAACCAACCTGTAGAAAAGGTGCAGTTTTACGAAGGTTTATTTAGTCTCCACTGTTTGTCTAGAAACCTCAAGGTGACAACACGACTCCAGGAAGTCATTGCAGTTTAACTGCATTTATCCTGATTTAGAATAGATTTAGATTAAACTGCAGACTGGTACAATGTTGAAAATATCCCAATATATAATTTAAACTGTCAGTTAATCAGAGATCAGTATTTTTTCCTTTTGCCTTGCAAACATCTGAATTGATGGTGAGCATTCCCTTTAGTCTTGTAGGTGATTACCCAGTACACAAGTATCTAATCTAGTTGATAACTTTATAAAATGTCATAAAATAGTGGGAAAAAAGCTAATCAGAAGAGTCCAAAAGAATATCCTGCTTTGTCATTCAACAGTCCAAAAAGTAAAGGAATTTCATTTACAATCCCATAAAACTGAGAAATTAATCAAATTTGAAATCATGTCAATGATTTTTGCTTGATAAATGAATCAAACTTGTAGTTGATTTATATTCTATGACCAACTAATTAATTAATCGTTTCAGCACTGGATTCCAGTCTTTTACACTGTACCACCCTCATACAGCATATTCAAACATGGTGATGGTTGGTTTGTGTAGATTGTCTGAGGTCATCCTGAGTCACCATGGTCTTAGTCTTTCCATGTACTATATACAGTAGGTTTACCACAGACACAACCACTTCTTAACACTTCCTGTCAATGTTTAAAGCAGCCAAAATCAACACAGCATCTCGTCCACAAGAACAGGATGATGACAAGACAAAAACAGAAAAAAGAATGCAGACAAAACAAACTGGAGGCAAATTATAAATACAGGTGCATGGGATCATGGGAGGCTTTCTGGTATTCAAGAGCAATCAGGGACCAACATAATGATACTAAAATAATTGGGCAATATGGTCACGTAACCCGTACTTGGTTGAAAAAAAAGACAAATTCCACACAGAGAGATAGAAATAGAGAAATTGAATTAATAAGATACATAAAACAACCATCAATGGAATCCAGAAAATGCACCATGAAATCTCTCCCCTATGAAGTCAAATAGCAAACAGGGCATAAAACACACACACACACAGAAACAGAGACGGATGGGAGTCCATGATGTCGACACACAGCTGTACATTCCACATCTCCCCCGGTAAATTACTCACTTAAACATCTTCAGATATCTGTGTTAAACGTGTTTGGACATCCACAATGTTTTGCTTCTTCTTTTTTTTTAATTTTTATATAAAACCCTTTTAGTTGATTTTTGCGTATCATCGCCTACGTTCATCAAATAAAAAAACTCTGATGACGGACACTACAATTATAAACTGAAAGTATCTGCTCCGCACAGCTGCAGCAGCAGAGTCCCAGGAGTCAGATTTCGTTCATCACGTAACGAGTGTAAAGAGAGTTGACCGACAAGTCGATGGCGGAGAATTTAAAGTTCAAGATCAAAGTAAGCATTTGACAGAAGTTGAGCGACATCGACGAATATCTCTTCTTGTACAATGTCCGGGTGTTGAACGGATTGACCTTGACTTAAAGGAGTGTCGTTGCAGTGACGATGCAGAGAAATCCGTACATTTCCGGCGTCTGTCAGTAATATTCCCCACAAACCTTAATTTTCCGGACTTTTTTTGCAAAGAATATCCTGCAATAAAAGTATACTATTTCTCATTTGCTGTTGTTTAAACACCCAAGCGTTCACAGATGAACCTTGGTGTCACTGGAAGATCTTGTAACAGCAATCACTCTGAACCTCAAGGTGATGGAAATGACAAACTGCCTCTTTGAGATGGCTTCTCATTTTTCACACATGAAACGACAGTGAAGCATAAACAGTGTTTGTGCGAGTCCCCCACCTGTGTTTGAGGTATCAAATGAACAGAGATCACAGACGATCGCAGGTCAGGATGCGCGTTTGATCTGCAACTGGTGGTGACACGGTTTGGACCCTTCACTAACTAACTATGTGGAGGACAACTAAGATGAAACCGAGCAGAGAGATGAAAAATATGGCTTTTGTGATAACGGTAATGAAGGCTTTTAAGGCTACTAGAGTAAACAGAAACCAAATACCACTACAAGGAAGCCACAAGTGACCATGAGTGGGTGAACTGTGGGCTGTTTGTCAGAAGCTGTTCCTCATCCTTAATAAAGGATTTGACCTGTGGCATTTCCACTTTGACCTTGGCCAAGAGGAATGTCTGATCCCACTATTTAACTTTGCGGATGCCAATTCTCTTCTACAACCACTAATCTGGTATAGCAAACTCTCAGAAGGCTTCTGCGTTGCCACCTAACTTCAAAAGACATGATTACATTAACAAAGATGCTATTAACCTCTGGACTCAAGAGGAGTATGGAAAGGTCAACCGATGCATCATACTGCAAATAGGTGGAGATGTTTGTCAAAAAGCAACTCACATTAGGTTAACAATCACAGGTTCATTTGAGGTCTCCAGAGCACTATAGTTGTGGCACTTCTTTGACAAAACCCATACATTTAAGTGAGACCTTACATGGAAGCAAGAGGACTGCTAAACTGCAAAAGAAATGGCACCTCCAACTGCTCATGCACAGTGCACACTGCTTGAGATTTCTATTGCTAGAAAGAAAGATCTACTAGTGTGCTAAAAGACAAAATTCTATGAATGATGATGCTATTTCTTTCATATAATCAGTCACTGTTATGATGAGCCACAGTAGCAGCTGCCCCTCTTCCCACTAATGATGTGAACGTCAAAGAGACAGTGCAGACTAGTTGAATTTGAAACACCTGGCCACTGTCAACAAGTAGATCTGAGAGGGGTTACAGTATGTGGAACACACATCTGTGATGGGAACATGCTGCGTGATATGTCTTAATGCATATCTGCACTATATCTAAATGTCAGGGTGAGACAGATTCTGCACCGAGTGTGTGATACTCCCTTTGCCAGCTGAGAACAATCTATGTGAAGGATTCACTGTAAGCATGCAAGCCGGAGTTAACATCTGCATCAACAGCTAACCTTAAACATTAGGAAAGTTTGGTTCATAGCAAAAAAGATCAGCCTTGCTAGCGGTGGAACATGACATGGCAATCAGTTGGTTAGCTGGTCGGTCCACCCCTGATCCAGACTGAAATATCTCAAGAACAGTGTTTGTTTCTTCTTTGTAAAATGTATTTTGTTTGTTCAAAACATTTCCTTGTTTTCATCCAATCCAATTTTCCTCATGAAACAATTTAAAATCTAATTTCTTTCTTCACTGTAGAGTTTTTACATAGTTCCCAGTCTCTGACCTCCCGTGCACATAAACAGCGTTAACCTCAAAAAGTGATTGGGTTGACACCATCTTCACCAACAGTGAAGCCAGTTCTGATGCTGTAGTTCAAGGTCTGCTCACCCTGAAAGATCTTGAACAATATCAACACGTTGTTTGCAGCCTCCCTGTAGCCTTAGTCAACCCAGGACAACATAAGGAGGAGTTTGGGTGAGGACATAATTGTTTCGTTGGATAAAAAGAGGCTGCGAGTGGGAAGATATAAACATAAAACTGCAACTGCCTGCGTGTGTGAATGTGTGCACACACAAATCACGCTGGTCACTGTTGCTGTCTGGGTGTGTGACTCACATGTGGGCCGTAGGAAATGTTTCCCTCACAATATACATTAAGTAGGGAAAATTGTGACACATGGAAATGCTTGATTTGCACTTATTAATTTTAATTTTACACACCTTATATTTATACACAGGGTTTTCTCTTGTAATTTGTCTTTCAGGCTGGTATTTATTTTTCAGCACAGTACTTAAATACTAAAATGGCTTAAAAAGTAGGCCAGCATGTCAAAAGGGAGGCTTTATACTTTCTGTGCAGCTTCAGCTTCCGGTAATAGTCCGGCATAGAATTGAATAAAATAATCAGATCCCAACTGTAAAACAAACACACTCGCAAAACAGTAAGAAACACACACACACATTCACTGTACATACAGAATCCAGAAAAGCAAAACATCAAACATAACCATGTTAGTGTTGGCGTAGATTTTATTACGGAGGCAAGTCTTGATATAACACCAGATATCCCAAGGGCCTCCATTATCACGATAAGGGAAATTCTCGTGCCGGCCATAATGGGTGTCACAGATTTTTTATTTGATATACAATACAGCTTGTCTGCACCATTGCTTCTTCACATCTAGTTCTGCTTCCTGCCACACCACCATAAACTTCCTGTTGGAGAGTTTGGAGTGTTGCAGCCTGTGTGCACTCTTAAAAGCAGTACATTTACACAAATGGAAAGTCAAAGAAAAAGAGGCAATAAGGGTGGGTGATAGAAAGAAAATGTTGTGGAAAGATGGCTGTGAGTTGTGATTTCTCACGTTCACGCAGAGCAGCTCTGGAAACATTCTGAGTAATATCTGGTGAGCGACGTGACGTGAGGGACACGGGGAGAGAGTCTTTTGACTTTAAAACCCACGCTGGTAAGTAACTGGACTCAAAGATTCAAGTGAGTGGTTCTCACACAGCAAGTTATTTAGGCTTTTATTGAGTCCAAATCTTGTTTTTTAACAATAAAATCAACCAATGGGGTGAGATTATTTCATTTATTCCCAATTTATATCAACTTGTTGTGTATCACTTTTCATATTTCAATTAATATTTATAGTGCTTGTGCAGTGATCAGCTTCTCTAGTTTCAAAATAGAGACACTCGCTTCTCTAACATTCCTGTTTCATGATAATCTCATGATGTTCTTGTCTTTTAAAGCCATTACTGAATGTCTTAAGACACTATTTTGACATGTATTTTGCAGTCTGAAGCTGTTGTCCCAAAACTGTTCAATTTAATTTAGTTACGTTCAGTCGGGCTCTTTAGTACCAGCATCTTATTTTGCTACTTGACACATGTTGTGTTCTTTTATTGCATTGTATAGTGCTATGCAAGTGCAGAGCGCAGTAAAACGGACAGGGTCACTCTGCTAAGAGCATGACATGACTTTGAAAGAGAACATGAACTAGAGCAGCGGGACCTGAAAGAAGCAGGGCAGAGCAGAAACTCCCACTGTGCTCCTCTGGCTAGGCTCCAGTGTAAACACAGCTCAGGTTTCTGCCCGGGGCCTGACACAGCTGGACCTTACCTCTCCTTAACTGGCCTCAGGTCACACAGAGTCTCAACTCCAGTTCCCAGCGGCACACACTTCTAATCAATGCTTCCTGTTACAGCCGGAGCTAAGTGAAGGTGGATTTGGAACCATTTCTGTGTTGGACCTTAGTGCTAGCAGTCCAACCTGTCAGAACCTGTTATGTTGATAGCCATACTCCCCACCTCACTAATGAGATGATCAATGACATCCAGATGGGAGGATCCATTCAGTAACAACCTGGACACCTAAGAGGCCTGAGAACAGTCATGTTTGTTGTTTTATGTCCACTTACGAGGAGGCAATATCCCCACAAGGAAACCAAATATGAGGAAAATCCTAGGAAATGAGGACTTACACGGGTTAAGGATCAAAGTTAAAGTCAGGGTAGTTTTAATTATTGATTTGTGGACTTAAAACTAAATGATTAAGATGGTAAGATAAGTGTGAGTTGAGTCCAGAGACAGAGAAGATGGAAATGGGGAGATAGTCAGGAGACATCATGCCACACTAACAGAAACAAGACTAAGAAAGCTATACTAATATTGGCGGCTCTATAAGTCTGAGCTAAATGCTATTGTCAGCATGACATAATGAAATTGCTAACATGCTGGTGTTCAGCAGGTCTAATATTTAACATGTTCACTATCATAATTAATTATGTTAGCATTTGTTAATTTGAAATAATTGTAAGTTCAGCTAAGGCTGATGAGAATGCCATTAGTTTTGCAGGTATCTAGACCATGGTATTGGATAGATTAAAACTTTGATAGATTCATAAATGTTATTATAATTCATCTTAAAGGGCACATGAATGTGTGCACAGAATTTCATGGCAATCCATCCAAAAGTCTTCAAGATATTTCTCTCAAAACCACATATGCCGGCCTCATGGTGGCACTAGATGAAAAGTCTGAGGATCACCCAAGTTATTAGGATTCATCCTCTGGTTACCATGGATATCAGTACAAAATGTCACGGCAATCCATCCAATAGTTTCTGAGATACTACTGTCTGGACCAAAGTGGAGGCAGGCTGATAGGCTGACACTGCCAACCTACTTCTAAAAAAGAAGAAAAGACAGACGGGATGAGAGAGAGAGAGAAGGAGAAATTGGACATGGTCATGTTGTAACAAAGTGCGCATTTAACTTTGTTAACATTCTTCCCATGACAAAAAATAATCCAGTCTAATCAATTTGACCACAGCTGGGATGGAAAGGAATGGTCTCAGTCTCCGTGTCTTGATGAAAAAAAAATGTGTAAAGCATGACAGTGAAATCAGTAAATGGCCATGATTCTACTTGATGAGATTTCACAGTTGAGACATGCCCACATACCCACACAGCAGTGCGTCACTGAGAAAAGATCCTTCAAATTGAATTCAAACAAATGACTCCAGACATTAGATCACTATGTGGGCACCTGTCGAACCAAACAGTACATAATCTAACAGGCCCAGAGTCACTTTGTGAGAACGGAGTACGTATGGTCTTTGTGTAAACACAGCTGAAACAATCCTTCCATCTGAGCTCACTGAGAAAAAGAAAACTCACCTCTACTGAGGAGAGACAGACGACTGGAGACGCACGTGTAGGAGGAGGACGCGGGGGGGGGGCTAAGAGAAAAAGAGTAAAAGAGAGGGATGACAGACCGTCTGCCAAGTGTCCCTTTCGGAGATAGATGGAGAGAGAGTGAGGGGACAGAAGACAGGGAAAGTGGAGACCAGGGGCAGGAATGAAGCTATAAAAGGAAGTGAGGGACGGAGCTGTACAGAGAGACTGAAGCCTGGGAGGACGGAGGCTTTGGAATTCTTTCGGCCCAGTCTGATGGGACCCCTGTGTCCCTCCATTAATCACTGTGAGATGGAGTAAGGTCAAAAGACAGGGGCGGATATATATACAGTATATAGGGATTTTCCAGAGACAGCGTCCACAATTAATTCATTTCCGAACTTCATTCCAAGTAAAATAAAAGTAAATTTAAACTTCTGGAGTTCAGCAAGTCACATTTACAAACACCATTGATTTACTGTGTGAATAGCGCGCTGTGTTGTTCCTAAAAAACTTTATATCAAACAAGGCTGCAAATATAAACAACTTAATTCAATAGAGGGTGACAGCATCTTGTTTGGAGTGGAGGACTATTATACTACTATATATTCTACTGCATCTTTACAGTAAATATACTTCCAACAGAAGACAGAAGTACATGAACAAACACGTGTTTCCAAGATGGAAGTACATAAGGAGGTATACTGTGGGCGTGGGCAATGTAGATAACTTCCTTTATCACTGTATATGTCATTTTGTGCCACAGTATCAATATATATCTTGTGATGACGTACATTTTCTTAAAACCAATGCAGAAAACGCCAAACGTTCCCTTATTCCAACTCCTTGAATGTAGGATTTGCTGCAGTGTTGATGGCATCACCTTACATTTAAATGGGAACTTTTCACTCTTTTCTGACACTTATAGAGCAAATGATTTTGTAATCGATTGACTAAAGAAATAATCGGTTTTTAGTTGGTCGGTAAAGTTTTCAGTTGCAGTTGATAAACTGTAGGGCTGTACTTTTTGATGGTTGACAGTATAGTTATATTGTCCAACCATAGTTTGTCTATAGTACATGTATGTACAGATACGTTTTTCTGAAAGGGAAGTAAACCATCTATAAGTACTACTTCTGTGAGAAAGACAGACAAGGAGAGAGAGAGTTGTGTGTGTGTTTCTGCACACACAGTATGTATTGTACAAGGGCAGTGGTACATACAGTATCTGGTGCGTAACTGCTGGCTGTCACCCATGGCTGGGAATGAAAATGAGCCATGAACAGTGATTATCCTCAATCAAGCCACTGGTGTTCCCATTTCCCCAGTTGCCTTTGATATCGAACTTTCGCTTTTACATATTTTCACATCATTATAATGTCTAAATAATAAAAAAACTATATTTTTAAATGTCTTTATACAAGCTACAGTACACTGTGTGTACATGTATACTTTATATGTGTGTGTGTGTGTGTGTGGATTAGCAGACACCCATTTGACCTGGTCTTTTTATATGATCTAAAACTTTCCCAGAATCTCTGTATAGTGCTTTTTTTGTCTCTGGAAAGACTAGAAAAGGTACAATAATGTGATTAAGGGCAGCACAGTAATGAACAGGACATGGATCAATGTTCAGATCAAGCCACAGAGACCACACAGTACCCAGGTGACGTCAAACCTCCACTGGCAGGCACACATGATTACTTTAGAGATAGAATATAGACTGTATATACTGCTATGGGTTTAGTTTGTTTAAAGTTTATCCCACAGACTGTATATAGTCTTTGAACACTGGAATGAGACCAGAACAGATTCAAAATTGATGTTAAATAAATTTAGCAGATTCATTTTTCAGATTCCATTTATTTGATTAAACATTAAGTAATCTTCACACCGGGTGAAACTGATTTCAAACAAACAACACTGCCATCATTTTTACACATCACATATACATTCAATTCTTCCTCATGTTTTACGAACAGTTTGAAACAGACAGAGTTTACATTGCTAATATACAACTCTCTGGAGTAGTCGAACTATGTGGGGTCCAGTAGGGTTGTAAGGAAACTTTGACACATTTAACTCCACCCGTTTCCTTTTCCTGTTTAGAGAGCTTCTCTGGATAATCTATTTTCTCTTGACACAATTCTGCACTCAGGATGTTTCCCATAAAACCATAAAACTTTACTAAGCCCACACTCGGTGCACGTGCGAGAAAGAAAATGAGATGCGCACACACACACACACACACACACACACACATCCTGCCTATGCGGGAGAGCAAATTGGCTGACTAATTCAAGACATCTTTCAGTGACCCACAAGAAACTCCAAACAAATCTCATGCAGATTTACTGACCTTTTAATCACCCAATTCTTTGCTTTTAGCATAACTGTACATGCACGCTTGTTTAAGGAGGCAATTTGTACACCAATAGGGGCAAACTCAAAGCCGAAGTCACCAGACCTTTCCTCTCCATCACAATGTTGAACCACAGAGACTAATCAAAGAATCACCACCACAAAGTCATGTATCACACAACCCCCCACACCCCCACTTCCTGAGGAAACAATATTAAAGCAAAAAAAAACAACAACACAATAATTAAAACAACCCTTCACGTGTGAGCGGGCATGCACGTGCCCATCCATCCACACAAACGCAGTACAAATGCAGAAAGGTCAGAGAGGTCCGTCTCTGGCGTGAGGGCAACACCTCAGTGGAAAACACCTCTGGCACACAACACACGCTCATGCATGTTCATGCTTGCACACACCGGTGACAGGGAAGCCCCACACATGGGCTTCTCATCTGAGGCTGCGGCTTCCTGCAGCAGAGTACAATGGACTCTTCCCCCGATTGTTGCAGCCAGGCACTCTCTATATCACAGCCACTATTTTGGCAGGGGACATGCTGGTCATTTTTCTATCCTTATCACAGGCAGACATCTTCCGGTCGCCCAGGACACACGCCTTCCTCCCCCGTAACATCACATTTGAGAGGTCAGTCACGTGTCTGCTTTCCATCGGTTGACCCCATTACCCATCATCACTCATTCCCATTTTGAAACAGGCTTATGCTTTCAAACTTTCTGTGAACTGCACAGCTGTGTAACTAATGTCAACTGCATTTCCATCATTTGCATCTTTTTTCTAATTCTCTTATGGATATTCACAACATAACATGATTTACTTTTAATGTTGTGTGGTTGCAAAGTGAACCATGCAGAAAAAACATTTATCACAATCATCCACTTAGATGGAAAGAGGGTAAATGTTAAAGCAGATGTTGCTGCTGGGCGTTCAGGTACTGTAGGAATCTGTAGCCAAAAATGTCTCTTCCATGGTCACAGACCAAATTCCCACTACTCAGTATCATTACCTCATTTCTATCATGCTCAAACACATATTGAAATATATTCTCAAACACACAAGAATCAAAGCCTTTCAAAAAGATCCTTTGCAAAACATCCTGTTAACTGTTTACTGCCTCAAGACCCTTCCTTCCTCCGCCAACGGATGCTGATAAATGGTATTTGTGTGCATGTTTTTTTTGCGTGTGTGAAGAAAGGTTGTACTTGCATCCAGGCATAGAATCATGTTCTTGCTGTCATAACCTACTGGTTCAATTTTCCACTTAAGTCTGGAATCTCTATGTAAAATGCAGAGCAGGAAATCCATAAAATAGGATCATTTGATGTAACACAGCAACTGTCCCCAAGGCCCTAAAGTGTGGCACTTTAGAGTCAAAGCAGGTATGACCATCAAAGGTGACTTTATGGGTTCATTATGCTTCAAACAAAAGTTTGTATAAAGTGAAGGACAAAAAAAGATGGTTTGCGCAAATCATCTTGAGTTTAAATCTGTGAATGCAGTTCAGTTGAGGCGCACTGGGGCCTTTCGGGCGCTAGTATACTCCGTTAGAAATGCTCGTCAGAGGGTCAAACTGATATGGAAACGCCCTCCTCCCTGCCAGCTGTGCAGAGGTGAGAAGAGAGACTTCTCTCTCAAAATCTATTTTCTCATTCATTACACAACCATGTCGGTCACTTTATGTGTTGACAACCGAGTTCAACACTATGAATGCTTTCCAGGAGGAGACCGTCAGAAAATGTGTGCCACTATCCCCATATTTAACGGATTGTTACAACTCTCCTCTCTCTATAATGGCTGACTTTTCACCCCGCCTTCGAGTGTGGCTGCTCGGAACAAACATAAACACATTTGCCTCCTGATGTGGTTGGACAACATGCAGTACTTTTCGAGTATCATCCGAACCGAATAATTACAGAGGCTCTTGCCACTCAATGAGTCACATTGCACCCCCTGAAATCCTGCTTGTTTACAAAGAAAGAGGAAGTAGAAATTCTGAAAATATCCAATTAAATCTCACATTCTAAATATCTCCAGTTTTTCAATAGGGGAATTCCACATGTAAAACGTCATGTGGAGACGGATGGTGGGAATCTGTTGTACAACACAGAGGCTGGAGTCAGGTTCAAAGAACTGAAACAGTCCCTTGAGTTCAGATTTGGATTTCATATTAAACAGAAACAGACGCAGTTGAGATTGAGAAAAATTCGGTCAAATGGGAATCTTCAGAGATGTTGTTTGACTGGTCACTGCTTTATTCACCCTTTTAACATGTAAAATCAACTGCCTCATCAACTACAGCTCATTACTGAGAAAACTTCTTCTTCTGTTACCGTTTTGGCTTGGAGAGGAGGGGTTTGACGAGAGCGTAAAGCCTTAAATGTGCAGTATTTCACCCGTGGCCTTGAAAAAAACGCTATGAAATGTAAAAAAAGGTTGCTGAAAAGAGGTTTTGTCCCTTTTGGCTGCTACAAGCACCGGTACTTTAACTGCACAGCTGTCACGAGTTCACCTGAACTCCCAAACCGCAGCTAAGTCTGTTTGTCTCTGCTGCTGTTTGCTCACGTTTAACCATGGATGTAACCTTGTGTTAGCCAGCTGTCATGTATTAGCAAGGGTTAGCGCTTGTGCCAGACTAACATAATGTCAGTTAAAAGTACATTTAACCAAGTCCAGCTGTATGTGAGCCAACAACGGCAGAGAGAAGCAGACTTGCTGTTCAAGAGTTCCTGGTGAACTCGTGCAGGACATCGCTGTAGGTTTGTGGCGATGCCGGAGGCTTCTGAGTCGACAAGAGGACGGCTGGTTCAGGAACAGTAAAGAGTGACGGTCTCTCCTTAGTATGCAGATTATACGTTGATCACGCTCTCCTTGCCCCTCCCCTCAAACCCCTCCTCTCCACGCCAAAACACAGACAGAAAGATGAAACCAAAAACTGACATTGTATAAAATCGCTGGAAAGTTAAAAAAAGAGTTACATGAAAACTTTTTTTTTTTTACATTGTCATTGAAAAACACATCATAATGTAAAGAATATCAAGTTCAGGTTTTGTTTCAAAGCCAAATTTTATTGTCAATGCCAAGTGTTACTGTCACTGTTCTGGCTCCATGAAATCCAAGCTTTTCTGTTTTAACTCAAGCTATTTGTATAATCAATGTGAGCCGTTTATTTATTGTACAGTTAACATGCCTGCACACAGCACATGGACGGCAAACTAAAATTAGACTGCTGTCTTCCACTATCACCACCTTGGAGCGAAGCTGAACAAAACACAGAGGAGCTGAGCGGTGTCACGCGCTTTTAACCGAGGCCTGACCAAATCTGATAAAAGCAAGAGACAACGGGCCTTTTCATCGCAACCGGGAAAATAACATTTCATCTGGGAGCCTTGAGTATGATATTAAATATCTCACAGAACCACCAACCATCTGACATCTTGCACAAGCTGCAACAAACAGAAGCAAAACCCACTCACGTGCTGCACAAGCTGCAACAATCACTTAGACAGAAACACAATGCAGATATGGATTGAGGAAAAGAAAAAATAATGTAGGTCATGCAAATACAATAGGTATAATTTACCATATTTATGGATCATTACCTTTGCCCAGTCAGATATTTTATTATTATATATTGTATTATATTTAATGAAACGTCTGCATTCTTTCTTTCACTTATGAGTACAATGGCCAAATCCAAGTGAGGGTGTCCAAACTTTTGACTGGTATGCATGTACAGGCACCTTTACCTCGCACATTTAAGGAAAAACTCACAATTGTCTCTTCACAATTCTTTATGTCACTGTATAGTACAGTAACTTTGTTTTTTATTCAGAACAACATCCTTTTAAAATTATAAAATAAACAAAGATATTGACACAAGTATTGACACCCTAAATTTAATATTTGGTAGCACAGCCTTTGGAGAAAATAACTGTAGTCAAGCGCTTGCTATAGACTTCAATGATATTCCAACACCTCTCTACTGGCAGTCTGGCCCGCTCTTCTTTTTACTCCAGTTCTCTCCGATTTTAAGGGTGCCTTCTGATGTTTTCAGATCTCTCCACAAGTGTTCTATGGGATTTAGATGCTGCTGGCCACTTTACAACAGTCCAGCATTTTCTTTTTATTCATTCCTGGGTGCTTTTTGTTTTGGGTCACTGTCCTGCTGGAGGACCCATGATCTTTGATGGAGGTGCATCTTTGTGACACTGGGTGCAACACTGCGCTCCAAAATACCTTGGTAATCTCTCGATTTCATTATGCCACGCACAGATTCAAGGCACCCAGTACCACAGACAGCAAAGCAACAGTGAACCTCCTCCTGCGAGTTGAAACGGTTGCACCTTGTGTCTGAAGGTCAACATGAATCTGTTTTGCTGTCCGTTGTTCTTTCTCCACCATTTGAACAATCCTTCGCTGCAGTCTGCAGTTGAACTTTTCTCTTGCATCCTCTTCCAAAGAGGTTGGCTACAGTGCAATTAGCCTTAAACTCCTTGATAACATCGTGCACAGTGGACATAGGAACATCAAGGTCTCTGTAGATAGCATTGAAATTGTCCATGCTTGGCTATGATCTTCTGTCTGACCTCCTCTCTGCTTTTTTTCTTTCTAAGCTCCATGTGGTACACGCAGTGATACAAAACAGCAGAATGAGTAATTTGCTCCATTTAAACTGGTTTAATGAGTAATTATTAAATTGCAAGCATGTTTAACTCAACCCAAGGTGAGATGAAGGTGAATCATCTGCTTGAAATACAATTATTTCTTGCAACTTCCAGAAAGGTGGCAATAATATTGCCCAAGCCATGTTTGGATTTCTGTGTGGAGTTAGTTTTTGTTTTGTTCCTCTGCAAACCAAAGAAAAACATATGTGGATACCAAAAGATGTTTTAATTCCATAATTTTCTTGAAGAAAGGGTTTGTTATTTGCATAAAAATGCAAGGGTGCCAATAGTTTCGACCACAGCTGTGGTCAGAATGCCATTTTTCACATTGTTTTCATTTGTTTCAGCTTTGGCTGGTGGTCTTTCAATTACACCGTTGTGAGCTCTTCTTCTGGCTGATAAATTAGCAACACCAGCTGTTTAACTCGATGCACCCAACTCTTAATTTTCAGAGACAGTAGTGGATGGAAACACACTTTAAATAACATTTTATTTTGCCAATCTACTGGCAATCTGTTACAAACTTTTTCCCAATTTGGAAACATGGCTATTGTCACCGTCAATCAATCTAGTTTACACTTTACTTTACTTACAACAAGTGAGCAGATAGATGTTCAGCATCATGCTCGGGGACATTTTGACAGGACAGCTGCCGCAGGGACCTTTGACCTTTCCTTGACACCACTCTTATGAGTCGGACCACGCAAATAGTAAATCATTCCCTCAATTTGGATTTAAGGACAAAACATCACATGCCTGCTTCATGTATCCTGCCTGATGTAAATAAATTACTTTAAGAACACAAATTTGAATTCATACAAACACTTGCACAAGTTATTTTGCTTAAAGGACTATACCAGTGTTGTCTCTATACAAGTTTTATCTCCTGGAAAGCTTTGAGGACATCATTTCCTCTTTGTGTGTCTTTGAGAGTACTGTTGAGGGTGTTTTGTCTAACTAAGACTGCTGACCCGTTATATATTAGCTTCAGCTACACTTAAAAAATACACTTTGCATGAAATTAGGACTGTGGATTTTGACCCCTCCATCTTACAGTGTGTGTTAAATGTACATTTGGGCACATGAGTTTTGTTTTACATCCTATCCTGTAAATCATTAATATGTTACTTCTGAGGCATACTGTAGAGGGTTTTTTTTTAAAATATTGATTTCTTCGCTAACCATTCAGGAAGCTGTTGGTTTCCAATAATTTATGCACAATATGAATTTGGTTAGTAGTCTCTTCAAATTAGGTATAGTTTTAATACATTTTGGTCTCACAATGCAGATGTAAATAGGGTTTGAATGTGTCTACTGTATTGTCTTGTACTAATATAACTTGGGCTCTGTAAATATTGGGATGTGCTAGATTGAGAGACACAAACATATAAGAATGTGATGCATGCCTTTCTCATTAAAAAGAGTTTTGGTTGAAGATATTTTGAAACTCAGCAACTTATCACCATGCCTGCATGGTCACGACCCCACCCTGCAATCTCTGCACAATTTATTGTAGCCCTACACGAGATCCCATTTGTGTTTACATTCTGTTAAAGCAAAACAGAAAGGATGTCCTAATTCCAGCCAGTGAAATTGCAACATGAGCCATTTCACAATAAACTGTTTGGAGCTTTGCTGCTGTTTACTAGCATGCAAAGCCAAGAACCCTCCTCCTGGAGGAACTCCCCGAAGCAGACCCTCCCACCGTCTGCACGAGTCTGCGGAGCAGCTCCGGTAAAAGACAAACCAAAGCCTGGAGACACCATGAGGTTCAATTGTATACCTTAATCACCAACAGGCTTCAGTTTGCAAGTGAGAGCGTACGTGCAAAAAAATCAACAACACGTGGGAGAGAAAACTTACCGCGTGCACTCCTGGGGCGAGGATGGCTACAGAAAGGCCCAGAAGCAGCAGTCTGTAATCAATGAAAATGATTATTTTTTAATAGTGCTGATTAATCGACTGAACCTGTGATGCATTGCAGTGCAACGCGCTCACGTTCCGCTTACCCCAGACTCTTAAGTCCTCTGGTGTGTTGTCCCTGCATGGTCCCTCTCACGGGGAGCGCAAACTTCAGCTCCACGCCGCTGTTTCACTTGTAGAGACACTTCTACAGCATGACTACCTGACCTGAGGCACACCGAGACCCCCCCCCCAGCGTTAATAATCACTGTCTGCTCACATAGATACATTTGATCTGTCGGGCAAGTGTCTAAA
>JAVQJD010048128.1:0-19759 GCA_036023655.1 Nannoperca australis | reverse complement strand
TGCTTCATGTAACACTTTGACTTATGTTTGTGATTAATAAATATGTTAAGGATAAATTGATTGATTAAGAGCGTCTTCTTCCATATCAACCAACTCGGGAGGAATCGACAGAACGAAGCCAGAGGGGTCGATTCCAGACAACTTTCAATTATAAAAGACCTTTCTTTCTTACACCTACTATATATACCTCTTACTTATTTTCACCTCATGCCCTCAACTCTCTTCTCTTTCTCTTCAAAAGGTTTTTATCCACAACCCTCATGCTCGTGGTCAGAGACCTGTGGCCCACCGACTGAGCCAGAGCACCCAGGACTCTGACATCTCTCTGCTCAATATCAACCAGGCAGTCACTTGTCTGACGGCAGGAACGCTGGGACCAAACACCACTGGGGACACACTGTTGGTGGGATCCCAGACCAACCTACTGGCCTATGATGTGCATGACAATGCAGATATATTCTACAGAGAAGTGAGTGGAGCGGAGGAGAATAAGGGGAAGGATAACTTTGGATGTAGGGGTAGGTTCTACTGGGAACAGGGTTTAAGACAATCTAATATTGCAGCATAGATGCAATAAATGCTTACCTGGGTCTATATTACACCCGGTCTAATGCATTCACTTCATTCAGTTAAGCATTCAACTCTCTGGTATTCCTCATACTATTTGTTTTTAACGGGTAGTGCCAATCAGCATTTTTATGATATCGAAGGGTTTTGATCGTACTAGCTCTATAAATGAAGATGTGTCTGATGATGAGGAACTTGTTTTTGTGCCATTGTGAAGCAGAACATTAGAATGACGTAGCTAGCTCAGACGAGATGAGATGAGCTTTGAAAAAACACCCATGCGTTTAAGGGTTAATCTGTTTTGAGACAACTGGAGCGACAGCATTACCTCCTTCCGTCTATGTCTGTGTCAGTGTACAACTGAACCGATAGCAGTTCCACCTTAAGGGACCATGTTTCTGTTTCTGTGTGTGTGTGGGTGTAGGTGGCGGATGGCGCGAACGCCATTGTTTTGGGGAATCTCGGGGACATCCCGAATCCTCTTGCCATCATTGGAGGGAACTGCGCCTTACAAGGCTTTGACTATGAAGGCAACGACCACTTCTGGACAGTAAGAACTAAGACAACATTTCAATATTAAGAATACATTGCAGTCTTACATTTCAGAAGGTTGTTTGATTGAATAGCAACATAACACACAATTATAGTTATATTTCTGTATATCCAATAGTTTCCAGTCACTTCTTGAACAAGATAATTTGCTCCATTTATTTGATTAGACCTTTTAATTTTACACAAGTAGATAAGTGAATGCAATTTTTGTCATGATGATTATTTTCATTCCCTGACACAACTAATCATTATAAATATATAACATGATATACATAAATAGCTAAATCATAAACAATTAAAAACAAGTATCTTGCTTTTAGGTCACTGGAGATAATGTCAGATCTCTGGTGCTCTGTGACTTCACTGGAGACGGGAAAAATGAGGTAAGAGAGTCCAGCTGGGGGTCTTTGTTGCATGTGTTAAATTATAATATATTAATATAAATATGGTATTTTGTTGCTTCAAAAACTTTTGCCAGCTATTGTGTATTGTGTTCACAGCTTCTGGTGGGATCGGAGGACTTTGACATCAGGGTCTTCAAAGAGGATGAGCTGGTGTCTGAGATGACTGAAAATGAGGTGAATGGATCTGATGTGTTTCACTTCTTTCTAAGCTTGTTAACTGCAGAGAAAAAAAAGAGTGTGTTTTTGAAATGCTTTAAATTATGTTTTGTGCACGGATAATCAACATTGCAGTGTTACTAGTTATATCTTGTACATTGTAGTAGTAATATTTTCGACAAGACAAGCTTTTCCTCTGTGCTCCTTCATACAGACGGTAACATCACTGTGCCATATGCATGGCAGCAGGTTTGGCTATGCCCTGGCCAATGGCACAGTAGGAGTTTATGACCGCACCGCTCGCTACTGGAGGATTAAGGTACCATCAGCGTTTCCCCCTGAAAGCCCCACCTCTGTTTGTTCTATGTTGGTGTCCATCTCTGTCTTTTATCGATGCTTTGCTACATGTCCTTAACCACTGGAGTCTACATGGCATTTTAACAGTCCACTCTGTTTAAGGGCCATTTAAAAAAAACCCATAACTTAACCTTTTTAACAATGTGTTTTTCTCTCCGCATTCAGTCTAAGAATCATGCAATGAGCATCCATGCCTTCGACCTGAATGCTGATGGGGTGGTGGAGCTTATCACTGGCTGGTCCAATGGAAAGGTCAGCACACAACTCAGCAGCCCATGCATCTAGACATGACCTCTCACACTTCAGAAATGTAATTTATCATTCTAGTTTTGGACACAACTCATTTTAATTCTGTAGTATCTCTAGCTGCTTTTCACTCTTTCACCACCTCCCCCTTTTATTTAAGATTGATGCTCGTAGTGACCACACAGGCGAGGTCATTTTCAAAGACAACTTCTCTTCTTCCGTGGCCGGAGTGGTGGAGGGAGACTACAGGTTGGATGGACAGAAACAACTGATCTGCACCTCCATAGAGGGAGAGGGTATTTTACACAAATATGCTAAACATGATTTGGGAGAACTGACCCTTTAAGATCGAATTAGGATCTCATCAATGTTGTAAATGTGTATTTTGTAGTCCGTGGTTACCTGCCAGCCAGTAAGGACCTTAAAGGGAATCTCATGGACTCCAGTGCTGAACAGGACCTCATTAGAGAGCTCAGTCAACGCAGACAGAATCTGTTGTTGGAGCTACGCAACTATGAAGAGAACGCCAAGGTACAAATATTTATTCAGACATTTATGTATTGTTTTTGTCAGCAGATAGTACAAATGTGACAATAATCTGTCTTTCTTTTAATATATACAATATCTTCAAAGATTCGAAAAGATTTTTTTCTTTGAATGGTGATATGTAGATTTCCTTTTTGCTTTTTGGTTCTTGACACGATACTGTAAAAAATGATAGCTTGAAATTCAATAATAATAAACAAATAACTTTACTGACTTTGACCACCTGGCCCTTTGCTCAATGATTAGATTTAAGTAATAACAACCCAATACAGGGACTGGATTCTTCAATATGTTTTATAATGTTTTAAGCTTTACGGCCTCACAGAGCAGCTAAAGTGACTTTAAGCTTTTCTTTCAAGCAGTCATTTTTAATGATGTAGAATTCTAGTCTTTTCTTTTATTGTGCCGTTTTAAACAGTTTTTTAAATATTTTGGTTTGTTTCAGAGAGAGCAGACTTCATAATCACAGGATTCTTAGTTGACATTTGGCTGTATGCTAATGTTTCTGCTAATATCCACGCAAACTGTGCTATTGTTTCAGGGTGTGTTGGAGACAAACAGCGGGATGGGTGTCATACCAGCCAACACTCAGCTCAAGACAGCGCTGTCAGTGAGACCTGCTACAGAGGCCCAGAAGGCTCATGTAGAGCTCAGCATTTCAACCCCAAACGGTAGAGTGTTTCAGCACTCACGCTAAGAATGTGAAGCATGTCGAGCACTGAGTAGATACTTATCAGCCCCTGGATGTCCCCTGTATCCTCTCCAGAAACCATTATCCGTGCAGTGCTCATCTTCGCAGAGGGGATATTTGAGGGGGAGAGCCACGTTGTTCACCCCAGCGCCCAGAACCTGTCAGGCTGTGTCCGAGTCCCCATTGTCCCCCCAAAAGATATTCCAGTAGATCTGCACATCAAAGCCTTTGTTGGAGGGAAAACTAGGTAGGATGTGTGTGTTATTAAGGCAAACGTGCACGCTGTCATGTGATAATTGCATTTTTCTTCCAATGTTATTAACCCACCTTCTCTTGTTCTTATCCACTCCAGCACCCAATTCCACGTGTTTGAAATCACTCGACAGCTGCCTCGTTTCTCCATGTATGACATCACAGTGGACTCCTCAGCTGCTCCGCCCACTGGAAGGGTCGCCTTCAGCATCAACGACCGACCACAGCGGGTAGGCTGTCACAATGTCTCTCAGGAAGATGGAGAACAATAGAACGTTTGCTCCTGATCAGTCCAACAGCATGTTCTGACATATGTATGTGTGTGTGTGTGTGTGTGTGTGTGTGTGTGTCTGTGTGTAGGTGGTGATGTGGCTGAATCAGAACTTCCTGCTTCCAGAGGGAGTAGACAGTCCTGATGTCACTTTTAATTCACTAAGAGGAGGGGGTCTGCTGTCCATCAGCATGGCCAACAATGGACAGGTACAAATACTATAATAACAATAATAAAACAATATATTTAAATCCTTATGACTTATGACTTGTGTGAATCTTTTTTATTTGACCTTACTAAGAGTAAGCAAAACACAAAGTCACATTAGCCCCTGGCATTTTCTTTTAAATCAACTAAAATCAGTCTGTTAATTCATCTGTAATTTGCCCAATCAGATGACTCTGAGAACCGACGACATTGATCTGGCTGGAGATCTGGTCCAATCGCTGGCCACCTTCCTGGCGATAGAGGACTTGTCAGCAGAAGCAGACTTCCCCGGATACTTTGAGGAGCTACGCAATACACTCACTGAGGTTTGAACCTGATACTTTCAGTCCATTGTTTAATGTACATTGACCTTCATGACCACAGCAGCACCCTGTGGAAAAAGCGGCTCAAGGCGGAGAGAAGTCATGGAGCAGATGAGCGATGCATTGTTTATTTGTCAGGAGAGAGACAGAATTTAGTGACCATAGTAACTAAAGGTTACAACAGAAACGTGTTGGTGGTGCTGTGGTATAATATTGAGCACCAAATGTCTGTATGCCAGGTGGATGAGTTCCATTCCGTCCATCAGAAGATGACTGCAGCTATGGCCGACCACTCCAACTACATCAGGAACATGCTGGTGCAAGCAGAGGATGCTCGCCTCATGGGTGACATGTGAGTTGCCACAATATGCTTTATTCAGTGACCAATTCTTGTGTGTTGTGCTTTTTCTACTATGATCATTCCAAATCTCTGCTGTCAACATTTTATCAAATACGCTAGTTCATTAGCTACACCTAGCTAAAACCAGCAGTGTAATACAACAGTCCTGCAATCAGTCCTACCTCCATGAAGTGTATGTTTCACCATAAGATGATAAAACTCACCTTTCTCCCCCTCTGTTCCCCCCGTATGTTCTCTCTCATTCTCTCTCCTGCCCTCTGTAGGACAACTACGAAGAAGCGCTACAGGGAGCTGTACGATCTGAACAGGGATCTCATCAACGAGTACAAAATCCGCTCGAACAACCACAACGCACTACTGGCCTGCCTCAAGTCTGTCAACCAGGCCATACAGCGCGCTGGTAGACTCCGAGGTAGGCCGCTGTGTGTGTGTGTGTGTGTGTGTGTGTGTGTGAGAGACATGCTGTGCAGCATGTGGGCTGATGGGAGAGAAGGGATGTGCATGTCCGGTGGGTAGTTTTTTTGTGTGTTCCTGGATTCAGGTACGTCTGCTCTCTCTAGTCTAATCCATGTTTTGTGCTCCACATTGTGAATATTCAAAGGTTTGCTGATGTGGATGGGGGGGACCTCTTTTTCTTTTTACTTTTCTTTTAAAATGAAAGTTTTGTTAGTCTATTTTTTTGTCCAATCACATTACAAAAGGCAGTCTGTTTAATAGTTTAAAATTGCAACACATAAGACAGTTTAATGCTTTGTGAGTACTTGAGTATGACTGGAAACACAACCTAGCCACTCCGGCTCTTTTTCAGTGTCTCCGATAGCTTTTATTAAAAAATGTCATAGCCTTCAACATGTAGTGTATTAGGAATGAAGAGAGTTTTGAGGAAACAACACTCATGACTTCACATGTTGTCATTTTTTATGTTGTTTTCTTCAGATCTCTCTGAACTGTAGCTGGCATAACTTCCAGTTAAAAACATTTCCCCTCAAAACATTAATTGGGAACGTTAACGTCATTCATGGACAAATAAGTTTCTGCATTTCAGTAAGGAGGCATTCTGCAGTTCAAACAGTGGCGTATATTCTGTCCATGGCAGTGAAGTAACACCCGCGGAATAATATACATAACAAAGTGTGTACAAAGATCCTTAAGAAGAAGAAAGGAGCAGGCGTATTAATTCTGAATTTAGTATCAAATGGCAATGAAGAGAGTTAGGAAGCTTAAAAGCCTTTGGGTCAACCTTTTACGTGTTGTTACATCTTGCATACATATCTTGTCTCCTCATATGAATCTGCCTGTCGCTGCTCCCTCTTCTCTTCAGTGGGAAAGCCCAAGAACCAAGTGATCTCTGCCTGTCGAGACGCCATCAAGAGCAATAACGTCAACGCACTCTTCAGGATCATGAGGGCTGGCACTGCATCCTCCTGAGGGTGGAAGGAGGGGGGGGGGCAGGAATGGACAAACAGACGGAAAGAAGAGGGACGGTCACAAGCACGACCGATCAGTACTGTCATGTTGAACTTCTACTGTACCAGCAAAGATGTTTCACCAGAATGATGAGCCTGGGACGAGACCTACACACGGACACGAACACTGTGGAACGGGGAAGCTGTTGTAGCTTTAATCCATCTTTTTCCATGATTTAGTTGCCTGGCAGCAACATTTGCCACCAGCTTCATAACACTTTGACTGTACTTGAAATTCTGCTAACTCAGAGAAACGAAACGCTGACTTAGTGCACTGGTAAAAAATGTCATCTGTCTTAGTCTAGCTCTGTGGCTGGTTTGGAAGAGCTTGATTTAGTGCAGTTACAGCTCAGATAGATGAGTCAAAACTAGTGTATGTGTCGGCAGGCAGGAGCTGAACCAAAGCAGGGAGTGGAGGCTTTCCCCAAACTCTTTCTCAAGAGCTTACGGAGCAAACATTGTCTGAGGGCAGTGAGAAATTAACTTCTCATTTCAAATTCATCAACACATTCCTGCTGTCTAATTCCGTGCAAAATAAGTTAGTCTTTTTCTTCAGGTATACGCACAATATATACTGTGATAGCATGAAAGATGCCACTGATTGTGCTAGAGGCGTTCCAGGTGTCGTTGAACATTTGTCTAAGAAATGTTTAAATCTTCAGAAAAGTCCAAACTGTCTTTTTCCACAAAGGCACGAGGGTTTAGAGAAAGCTGTTTAATTCAGCTGACATGGTGATGTTTAGAGAGAGCACATCTGGAGCAAGACGCAGAGCAGCTTCCTCTCACATAGAGCCACTGACTCGCTCGGACTCGCTCTCTGCTCCACAGCTGCTGGGTGTTTGTAGCCAGAGAAAACTATTTTAAATGAATGAATGTCACAGACAGGACCAATGATGTGTGTTGAACTTGTTTACCTTTTGTAGACTGTACACGGAAATTGTAAATGTGAGTTTGTGTTTGTGGCAGAAACTATTATTAAATTAACTTATGTTTTAAATGTTAGTTCACTTTGTTGCAGTTTGTAAGGGAATGACGTCCTTTGGAGACAAACTGGTTTGCTTAGCTGTTTATTCTGAGTGTGAACAAGGAAGCTAGAATTAATGTGTATGGAAACAGAGGCCAGTCCTCTAATGAAAAGACATTTCACTCTCTTCTCGTACTCGATACCTTTTGTTTCCTGTCACTAGACTTTGTTTTTTATTTGAAAAATATCTAGCGTTGTAAGAGTACAATTTCTACCACATGCACACAGTCTCTTCGTGAAGATAGCAGCACATGAATTGCACAATTGAAAATCAATTAGAATGTATTTTTATTAATCCATTTTTACAGATTTAAGGTAGGTAAAAACCATCTTACCCCTCACTGCCTGACAATATATTACTGTATATATTTACTATCAGATTGTTCCAATTTTTCATTGTGCATCGCTTTACACACACTTCTTCTGACTTCAGGCGGACATATTCAGTGATGTTGGAAACTTTGGGATCTGAAGTTCTGCAGGTTTGTGTAAAGTTTGGCTGCACAGCACGAGCTTGAAGTAATGGGCCGTTGCTTCAGGTGTTGGGGGGAAATACATCTGCCATGTAGGCTCTGCTGCATATTCTTTTGGAGGGGGTTTAAATGTTCTGTTCCGTCACTTCAGCTGTATTATACCCTTATATCCAGCTGGTTGGAAGAACAGAAACCCTCTACTTTCTGTATAGTTGTGATTGGAAACACATGCTCACTCACAAGCTGTGTTCTAGAGGTGCTACACTATTAAAGCCCCAGCCTGCACTGACAAATCAGTTGCCGCCGCTCATGCTGCGTGTGTCTGCATGTATTTTATTACACTCACTTCAGTGTGTTGTCTGCTTAACGCTAAGGAGCTTTATTGTGCTGCACTTCGAAAAGAGGCAGAGCCTTTAAACGTTAAACTGTTTGTGATTGCAGTCTGTGTTCATCTGCACAGCCTTTATTTCCCAGCTTCCTCCTGGCCTCTCGTCTTCATCTCAGCATCACTGTTGCAGTCTCATCTTCCTCTTGCCTGGAATGGCAGGCCTGGAAACCAAACATATGCCTCTGGAGGGCTTAAAGCTCCTCTGCTGGAAAGCACTGACCCAGCAGAAGCGTCGTGGAGCCCTACCCGGAGTCTGTGTCCCCTGATGTCTGACAAGACAAGAAAACTACACTGCTCATTATTAAAACACTCTCCACTTGTATTTCTTCCGTCCTCCTCAGTCCTCCTCAGTTGCCGTGTTGGCATCTGGCTTGAAGTTGCTCCGCTCCAGTTTACGTCACGTGGTCAGGTTAAAAGATGCAGATGCTGCGTTCAGGCGCTCCCGGTTAGCTTCTTCTTATGACAACTGGCACATTAACGACCATATACTCTAATAAACTACTCTGGATTTACAGACTAATGAGATAATGAACAGTGAATATTTGAAATAATATGTTAGACAAAACACTTGTTGAATACTTCACACCGCTTGTATCATTTATATGGGTTGCATTCGGTTTATATGTCTACTCCCTTGTATAGAGACGCTCATAATTACAGTGTTGGTTGTTTGCGACAGTTACTGTCACTTTTCTGACCTTCTTTCAGAGACGTTTAACCCAAAACAGACGACAAAGAGTGTCAGTTATTTCCTGAACAGCTGAGCCTACATGAAGATAAGTATTTCTTTTTACTGCTGTCAAAAATGTATTTCTAATTATCTGCACTCGCAGTTATTTCGTCGACGCTGCAGTTATTTCCCACCGCACTTAAAGGCAACCCTGAGCGCTTACAGATGGGCTTCGCTCCAGGTACACGCTTCTGTCCTTCCCCCGCGACCCATGATCTCCTGCTCTCTCCTCTCTCCTCTCTGGATCACTGTCCTCGGTGTGTGCAGAGTCCAGCCTGTCTCGGGCTGCCTTCAGACGGCCCACATGTTTTCACTTTGACCTCCTCCTCCGTCTCGTCTGGTAAGTTTGAATGGCTTTCATTAATGAGGGGACATTTCACACGTATTATGATTCTAGAGCCCAGCACACTTGTCGATGATACGGGCAACGCGGAATGTGTTTGACTTTTTACTTTCTGTGTTACGTGCGCGAGAAGTTTGCCACGGTATCGGTCACGCCTGCGTGAAATGCGTGTTCTTCCAGACAAACAGCGGTGGTGAACCTGGCACATATACAACAGGGGATTTTCGACGTCAGCATTATTCTGAAGTGTCTGTCAGTGATATGAATGCTGGGACACAGTGTTCTCTGAAATAGTTGGTACCCTCATGTAACTGTCCACTTATAACCCCCCCCCGCTGTAACGGTGCGAAACAACAAAGACACTGTCACATATTAGTGGTCGCTATTTTAACAACAAGCAATAA
Organism: Nannoperca australis; assembly: GCA_036023655.1. NCBI lineage: Eukaryota > Metazoa > Chordata > Actinopteri > Centrarchiformes > Percichthyidae > Nannoperca > Nannoperca australis. The sequence continues at coordinate 9,998 of JAVQJD010048128.1, read as the reverse complement.
CATCTTGGATTACTGTAAGTTCATGATATGGTTTCTCCACAAAGAGTTATCATTTCCCAAATGTGTTCAAAAGTCACTATTCAACACATTCAGCCAGTTTGAACGAATGTGTCTAGACATCCTGTGACCTCCAAATGAACAAAAACACATGCTAACGAGAAGAAACTAAGCACTGTGATGAAATGGAGGAAAGAGTACACTGAAGCACGTTTGCTTTCTTGCCACTGCAACATATTTTAAGAAGAATCTGCTGAGTTTATTTATGCCACAAAGAAAGATTATTTTATTACATTAGACAAGATGACAAAAGACAGCATCAAAGTTGATGTCAATTGTGTTTAATTGCAATTTCCATTGACTTTCATATGGCTGTCTGCTTTTCCTGTTGTGTTGTCCCAGTTCGATCTCTGATTGTTGGGTTTGTTGTTGGTGTTGCGCAGGACGCCCCCACCCATGTGCCCGAGGAAGGAGAAGGGAAGGATGGAGACAGACAGGATACATCCATCCAGCGATATGTGATGTATACAGGACCAAAGTGTAGTTGCTTTTCTCCCAATGGAACATTACATCACATCACTAAGAAGAAGGGACGTATCTTTATAGCCAACTATAAAGTCTGAGGTGATGTTTAGCAATGCAGCAGACAGGAGGAAGGAACATCTCCACATCCCTTCATCACATTCTGCAGAGTGTATTGGTGTCAACAGCTCTCCGACAAGCAGTATGAACTGCAGCGGATCCTTTCCAATACATTCCGGTTCAATACTTAACTGAAGCCAGTGTCTTCAGAAGATGCTGAGGAAGATGGTGACCGCGAGGAGGATCCTCCACGTGAAGGGAGATGTCATTTGCACGGTGCTGCTACTGATGCTGTTCTGTCTGCTGCTCTATGCCCGCCAGGTAAGGATGGGACCAATCAGGAAGGTTTTTTTTATCTTAACTAGACAATACAACCCTCCCCTACTCAAAAATGACTTCATCTTTGTCCAGGCCGTGCTGTCCTCTGGGTGGGACAGACCTGTGTGGAAGCTAGACGTCCACGGCTCTACCAGCTCCAGCAGGACCCTGCTGGGCGCCAGCGGGCCCAAAGTGGGCCAGGAGTCTCCAGCGGTATGACCTGATCTGATCAAGTTATGAATGTTTGAGCATGATCGCGTGTAGGTATCGGAATCTAAGTATAAATGAAAGTTGCACACATCAAAATAATCTAAAAGTAAGAAAACCATTGATCTACTGTTAAGGTAAAACATGTAAATGAGGTTGAATCCACCATGATCCTGTTTGATCAAATATGGATATATTTTGAGGTGGGTCTGCATTATTGTCATTTCATTCATTTGTGTCAACCCATGTATTTTCATCTATATTTGACACAATTGTACAGCAGTTGATTCTAAATCACATCATAACTTTAATCTGAGCCGCAGGTCACTGCTGTTAGAAACAGTAGGTGGTGAGGAGTGTGGTAGATGATGTGAGGGAGAATTCTGTGACAAATCAGTGCTGCTGCCAGAACATCATTAGTCAGATGGTCCGGATCCGATGCTCTCTGTGCTCACAGGGAGACAGCTTCACATACTGTCTGCTGCTGAGCTGGAATCCACAGCACAGTATGTGCTGCATGAACATGCAGATGTCGAGGGCATCAATGTATGTACACATCATAGGTTTGGGTATGCGTGGATGTTCATCTGTGCTGATTCACAGAGGCTCCGACACATTTTATTATGAACCAGGAAGAGATGAACACGAAGCAGTATCATTTGATGCTCATTAATATGACGTTTACTTGTTATAATAAATGTCCCTTGCCTTCTGTCTCGCATCATTTCTCCTAAGTAGCAGTTCCCATCCAGCCCGTCAGAGCCCCAGCTGCCTCCCTGCAAGCCCCAGGCCAAGTCCAAACCTCAGGTCCAATCTAAGGGGAAATCCAAGTTGCGGCGGAAAAATGTGACGCCGATTAAGCCCGCTGGCAAGCCTCTGCCCACAATGCCACCATTTGACTTTGAAGGCTATCTGAGAGAGAAGGACAACAGAAACTTTAAGCTGCTCATAGACCAACCAGAGAAATGTCACGTCGGAGGAGCAGAGGAAGGAGGAGGAGGAGGGGGAGGAGGAAGTAAAGGCTCTCCTTCTTCTCCCTACATGCTCATTGCAGTGAAATCTATCGCTGCAGATTTTGATAAACGGCAGGTAAAATGTGCCATGTTGTATGTAGGCCTTTGCCAAAAGATTATATGTCACAAGTTGCTGTTAATCAGTGCAGAAATTAGGCTTTTTTATTCTTTAAAGTTTAAAGTTGCTAAATTAAAGCTGCTATAATCCATCTTTCACTTACTACATGTAACGTGAAAGGAACTGGTAGTTTTCAGTCGCAACCAGCAGCTGTTTTCAGTGAAAAAGTTTGGATAAACCCACTGTACGCTATCTGCCCAGCACTGAACAGCAGACAGGCAAAGTAAGCAACTAGCTTTTGAAAACAGTGAAGCATTTAACATCTAAAGAGCACGATATTTCCCTCAGGAGTTGGTAGAAACCACAACCAGAGCTAAAAGGAGAGTGGATACTGCGCTTTTGTCAGGTGGACATAAACACGTGTCCAAATGAATGCTAATGTTGCTTCATGTATGCTCAATATGAAAATGATTTGCTAATGTGCATAAATCAATGAATACAGGTTTAACCTAACATTTTATTCACTCAGTCAGTGGTTAACAAAATAATCCGTTTTTCTCTTTAATTCATTAATTGTCTTTAGGTGGTACGTCGGACCTGGGGTAAAGAGGGACTTTTCCAAAATGGCGCGTCTATCCGCACCGTTTTCCTGCTGGGGGTTCCCAGGAATCGTACCGCTCTGCCTCTGTGGGATCGGCTCTTGACGTACGAGAGTCAGACCTTTAGGGATATCTTGCTCTGGGACTTTGATGACACCTTCTTCAACCTGACGCTGAAGGAAACACATTTTCTTAAATGGGTTAACAGCAGCTGTCCTCACGTCAAGTCAGTGTTTCAAAAACTAAATCAGGAGCTGATTTGATTCTTAGCCTTATGTGACTTATATCTGGTCCTTTTCCTATCTTTTCTCACACAGGTTCATCTTCAAGGGCGACGCTGATGTGTATGTCAATGTGGAGAATATACTAGAGATGCTACAAGGTCAAAAGCCAGACGAGGATCTGTTTGTCGGTGATATTATTTTCCACGCTAAACCCATTCGCCGGCGCAGTTCCAAGTACTATGTGCCAGAGTTTGTTTATGGAGGGGGTCTGTACCCGAATTACGCCGGGGGAGGAGGGTTTGTCATGTCGGGACATACGGCTCGGAGACTTGGCTCTGCTTGTCAACAGGTACATCAAAGTTGGGCACTTGTAATATTTTTGTGTGTCTGTTTTTACAAGTCTTTGACCTTTTTTTTTTTTTTTTACGTCCAGGTGGAGTTGTTCCCCATTGATGATGTCTTTCTGGGAATGTGTCTCCAGTTGATCAGCGTCAGACCACTGCCCCACCAGGGCTTTCGGACCTTTGGAATTCCGAGACCGTCTGCAGCGCCCCACCTTCAGACGTTTGACCCCTGTTTTTACAGGGAACTCATGGTTGTTCACAGCCTCAGTGTTCCTCAGATCTGGCTTATGTGGAACCTCCTGCACGACCCCAAACTGAGCTGCTACAACAGGACCAGCCCGACATCCTTGCCCTTCAGGTGGAAGGGGAGGACGGGAGAAACAGCGGGTGAAGAGACAGACTATGATGAGAAGCAGGTGTTTGTCACGCATTAGTGATTTTGTGCAGGATCTCTGAGAGCCTGGTCATCAACAGGGTCTGTGGCCAACTTGAAAGGCTTGTGATGTGTTCAAAAGCACAGTTGAGTCATACGAGACTTTGTCCAAGCTGGCGGATCATCTTTGGGGAAATGAATTGGCAAAGTCCATATGCGCTTCAGAATTTTCAGTAAGGAAGTCCAAAGAGAATTTAAGCTTTTGCCATCCCAGCCCATCTGTGTGTTTGTACAGGGTTTGTGAACAAACACGCAGCAAGACCTTGATTTGCAAAGAAGATTGTGTGATGAGTTTAATCCCTCTGGAATTTTGAATGTGTAATCTTCACAATGTATTGTGTTATAATTGTTTACACAGAGACACAGTGAGATCCACAAGGACAACGTAACGAAAAGCGGTTAGCGGGCTAAACCCCATCCAAGCGTAAATGCATGTGTCATTTCACCGGACTGTGCAGACAGGACTGGTAATGGCTGTGTGAACTGGGAAAGACAGTAGATGTTTTTTGTGTTCTCAATGTGAATCACTAGAGCAGAGATGAGATGTACCTCACTTCCTTATGCTGGATAGAAAACTAATGGACAGTCGCATAATCTGTTCCCTGAAGGTACAACGAGTGAAGCCAAAATGGAAACCAGCTGCACAGTGGGAGCCAGCTGGGACCATTGTGCACACACACGCACGCACGCACACACGCACACACACACACACACACACACACGGAGTCAGATATGCCTACTTGTGTACACTAATTATAATGATTTTTTTTTGTATAATTAAACTGAAAACTATATTTTTCTTTCAAACTTTTTCTATCTTTACCCTCTTCTGTTTTCAAATGTTTAAAATGAATTCTGCAAGATAGATTTATGCAGATAAATATTCTTATTCAACTTCATTTCAACATGTGTATTAGTGCGATTGTCCAACAAGATCATGTTGCGCTATCACTAGGTAAAACATTTACCTTGTTCGATACTTTGGTTTATGATTGCAAAGCTAATGACATTCCTATCAGCCTCAGCTTTACTTTAGGTTTAGTGCCAAATAAACAGCTAATTTGATGTTAAGTGTTAAAGTGAAATATTCTGAAAGTAAAAGCATGCATCAATACTCTGCATGTAGCACACAACCCTGTGTATTGAATGTGAACTAAGACTCTGAATTTAGCAAACGATGCCGCGACTGGGTTCACAATATCGCCATCACCATCACCATCCAAAGGACTCTATTGTCATGTCTGTTAAGTGAAAAAACATCTGAATTGCTTCAGTAATGAAAAGGAGATGCTGCACTTTAAGTTTATGGTATCAATGCACAATAGTGGGTCTGTGTGTGTGTAATTAAGAGTTTCAGTTCTGGTGGACTGGAAACTTCTTTAATATAAATGAGGTCTACTGACTCACAGGATGACCTGACGTGATTACTGTATACACTGTATAGCTGTATACGCTCCAGGCTGGGTTGCTGTACTTTGCAGATTTTTCATAGAGATATTTGAGGAGAAATCAATAAAAGTGTTTAGTCCCAATGGTGAATGCTACAATAAGCCAAAGGTCAGCTGATGTAAAGAAGAAAAAAAGAAAAGAACGGCAACTAACATTAAGAACAGAACTCAGGATCTAATAGGAGAGAATACATTTAGAGGAAGATTCCCTACCTTATCAGTATAAAATCCATCTTTTGGACTAATAACAATATAATTCTGCCAGGCTTAGATACAAAACAGATGTTGAGGTTTAATCAAATTTGCTAAAGAAATTTGAGTTTCCAGGTTGTGTAAACTGAGACATAAAAACCTCCCAATCTTTTTCACATCCACATTTTTATTGTTTTTTTCATATCCTGGTTGCACACACAGAAAATGAACTTTGATTTCAATGATCAGAGAGCATTTGATTTCATAAAAGTCCAAATGTTGCATTGGAGTTGTTAGAGATTGCACAGCAGTAGCTCATCTCAAGCATCATCAAACACACAGTCAAAAGGAATTTGCTGGAGCAAAGCTTTCATTCATCCTAATCCTTCTCTTTGCACTACATGGTATTGTTATTGCCATTTTTCAGTGGACATGCTGAATAAATCTACTTATTTCTTCATACATAAAGTTATAGTATTCAAAATATAAAACGCCACATTCCAATGATTTCCACAAGTTTTAATTAAGTATAACTGCCCCGTTTCCAGAAATGGGCTTAAAATGTCCACAAAAGATTTTCTGAGGAGAATATGAGAGATGGGCAACAGAACATATGATACCAAGAACAGACAATACAAAGCATTAATATGAGATTATCATAACACCGAACTGAAGCTGTCTGTTATAAATTACATCAATCTGGTTACGACAATCATTCATTCCTGCATTCAATAAAAAAAAAGAAATTTAAAAGCAACACAGACCTCCACATTAAAGTTTTCACTTGTTTTTCGAGCTTAAACATTTTAGAAAAACAAGGATGTGATATGTCCACCTGAGTTTGGGTGAAATGAACTACCCAGCACCCTATAACTCCTCTCTCTGTAGCAATGCACCACTGCAGCACTGACCACCTGTGGCGCTGGGCTGGGCTTACCAAAACTGGGCTAGTGAGTAGAGTTAATGAGTTTCTTTCTTCCCATGCGTCTACAGTGATGTGTGTGTTGTCCTGGGATCAGTTTCCACAAAATAATTGAACATTTCATGTTTCAGATTTTGACACATCTGCTTCCAATGGAGCAAAGTTCAAGTTGGCGCTGACAACTTCTGGGCGATGACCAATTTATTTATATTCAGCAGAGTGTGGAGGGAGACAAAGAATGTTTTTTAATAAAAATCAGCATGCATACTAGTTTCTTTCAGATACCATTTTCTGGATAACTACATTATTTATGGAAGAATTGCATTACTAAAATCTTGTATTCCACAATCAAGTATAATGAGCTTTTAAAGGGAAACTTGATGAAACTCTATTTTTACACATTTTGGAATCTAAATGATTAATACTAACCAAAAGTATAGAAATATATGTAAATAGATCGCCTCTGCCGGCATCTGTGACTGGGATACACTGACTGCAATGTAATCTTTTGGGGCAAGTGCAGCCGTGAAAAGTCTGTCTGCTAAAAGTGCTTGTTTTTATCAGTGACCGGTTTGGATGGTTATTCTAGGTGTCTGACCACATGGAAATAATCCGTACAGAGGCTGTTTTGTTAGTGAGTAACAGGAAGAAGTGGACATACTTGTCACGACCGCAATTGCCTCAAAGGATTGTGATGTAACCACAACAGCCCGTCTGTGGATGCTGGCGGAGGCAATCTGCTGGACCAATTCCAAAAGGTCATTTAGCCCCAACGTTTGTAAAAAAATAGAGCCCAGGTTCAAAATGACCAGAGTTTCCCTTCAGGGGTTGGTAACATTTACACATAATTCTGGGTGTTTGGTGTAGTTGTAAACACACACATACCACATAAAACAAAGAAATAGAACAAAGTAGAAAATATAATTTTGGTGAACAAAAAAAAAACAAAAAGGCAAAAAAACCTGTCCTTGTTTTGGGAAACCCAACCCAACCTGCCGCTCTCTGCAGGTAACAGGAAAACTAAAATGACTGAGAGCCATAATACCACGTTAGCTTGTTGCTAATGCTCAGTGACACGCACACATTACATACTGTACAATGATGCAATTCAAATGCATTCATATATCGTATGTACAAGGAGAATCCTTTTTACAGAGGAGACAGAGACAGAAGTCAAAGACAGGCTCGGTGGGAGATGAGGCACAATGTTCAACAGTTTTGTGTTTTCTTTTTCTTGACTTTCTCATTTTTACTTGCACAAAAGCAATTTGTAGTAAAATATTTGAATATAGCTTTCATGACAGTTATATTACATCCGTTTCCCTATTCAGCTCAAGACGTGGTTAAACCAGAACAACAGTTGGGAGAACGTATGGTATTTTTCAGGTTTTCCAGGTTCATGTGAGATTTCTGGACAGCCGTCGCTCTTTAACATCTTAAACCTGGGTGCCCAATGACAACATTTGTTCATTTGTGGGAATGAATTTTAAAACATTACTCTTGCATTTGGGATCCCAGTTTAAGAAACCAGAGTGTGAAACATTCTTCTCTCCTGCTTCCAGGAAACCACATCACCTCACTTGGGGAGGGAGTCTGGCAACAACAAAGCTGCAGCCAAAGAGAGATTTTTTTTGTGTGTGTGTAAACAAGTAGATGTAAAATCAAGCAACATGCCAACGCTAGGCTCCAAATCCGATTCAGTCCACTCTACATAAACATCTCCACCAGAGCTCTGCAAAAGGATTACTGTTTCCCTGCCTGCGTAAATGGTGATTTTTATTTGATTCCGTTTCTGTGGATCAAACATGAACACCCTGCGGAAGCGGTTCAAGCAGGGCTGAAACTGCGCCGTCTACCGACACATCTGCGTACTTGTACTTGCAGCATTAGCATTGCACAAGAAAAAAAGTTTCAATACTGAGTGGTCTGAGGTTTTAAAAAAGTAGGGGGGGAAAAAACCTTCCAGTAATTGTTAAGGAGTCAGCTGTGAGCAGATGCCTCCTCCTGAGGATTAAGTGTAATCAGAGTCAAGAAGGAAATATTGATAAGTTTCAGCCTGAGTCACTGTGTCTGCGCCAAGCCGTTAAGATCATGTAAATAAGGGCACACAACTATTTACAGCATATGTACATCAACGCCAAGCATCAGGGCCTGAATGCAGAAAACAAACAACATAAAAGTGATTTCTCAGAAGTCTCAACCTGGATTAACAGCATAGAAATGTTTTTTTTCCAACTGCTCTTTAATGCGCTCTTCTGCTGCTCAAGTGGACAGTAAGAAACCACAGGAAATGTGTTTAGGGCCATGCTGTGCCAAAACGATACTGTAACTAAAGGCTACTATTGGTTTACCCTTGATTAGGATTTATATTGAATAAAACACTTTTCTTCTGATATGATATGAGATATATAATTTTTTTGTTTACCAAGTACAATGGGTTGGCTGTTCCTTTTGGATGCTGCAGGTCTCACGCTAACTCACATTGTAATACCATTTGGTTTCATAACACCAATCAATTAATCAATCAAGGAGTAATGAATACATACAAAATAAAATACCACAGTCGAGCCAGTTTGAACGTCAAACGTCGCTTCAAATTTCTCGATCCCATGCAAACCACCTGCAGGCATCCAACTCGCCTTTGATGCTCTTAGCACTTCAAACATATCGTCGCGTACACGTGCCTCGACTTTAACCTCTGATGCCTCCTCATGATGATACAAACAATCAAGAATTCAGGAAAGATGAAAAAAATTAAAACAAAAGATGGCATTTGTATTAAGGGACAATAAAAGAGAATATGTGTATTAAAATTAATACACAGTTTATTCAAATGCTTATGATTAAAAAGGTTTTAAGTTCATACATTGGGAGGGAGATGCACACAAATGTTATGATGAAGGAATGACTGATGTTATTCCTCATTTCCTTAACGGGTTTAAAATGCACTGAATCCACAGAGATATAATGGCAATTCTTTAAATTACAGCTCTCTGACAACGGAAATCACTGTACAAGAGACGCAGGTTGTTACTATTCCTAATGCGTTTCCGGCTGTAACCAAATCCAGATGAAAGACGTGCCGATTGGTTTCAAAACACTCACAGGAGTCAGCTACTCACGTCTTGTGTATAATTACTGTCAGTAGTTACAGCAAAGCAGGAGCTGAATTTAAAGCTTTGATGTGCAGATAAGAAACAAAAGATGCAAGAGAAAGGAGACGGCCAACACACGACTCTCTCCACAGGACAGGTTTAGACAGGAGATTACAGTGATAGTGTCAGCAGATCAAATGAAACCACCCCGGAACGTCTTTGGCTGTAGCATTTGGCAATTCAACAAAGAAATAAATGCAGACATTGCGGAGGGACGAATCGCAACGCAATCAATCACACAGAGAGATGGAGGAAGCGCAGAGGGAAGAGGGAGAAGAGTGGTAACACAGAGGACATGCCTGCATACACCATGCACCATGGGAGGACCACTCCCCTGTCCAAACGTATGGATAAACACACACACACACACAATCAACCAATCAAGTATAAAGATGTGTTTTAGTGCAAATGTAAAAAAAAAATAAAATAAAAGGGGGGGGGGGGGGGGAAATTTGAATGTTAATGGTGTGAGACCTGAAGCTAACAAAAGTGAAAAAAATACAAAT
>JAVQJD010048120.1:0-15654 GCA_036023655.1 Nannoperca australis | reverse complement strand
GCTCCTACACCCCCCCCCCCCCACCCCTTCACACGTTCCCCTAATGAGATAAATTAGCGCCTTGCAACAGATGCATGGAATATACACTAATGGCCACCATCTGTCACTCATCTCTGGGAGACGGAGTGAGAACGCGGCGCTAAATCCGATCACAAGCCCCTGGCAGAGCCCCGCCGTGGTGAGGAGGAGGGAGGAAGACACACATAGAGAGAGAGAGAGAGAGAGAGAGAGAGAGTACAGTACGGAGCGAGGAGGGGGTGGCAGCGCGGGGGTTTCGTGCAGACTGGACGAGGTGCAGCACAGTAAGTGGTGGAGAGGCGTTGCAGCAGCAGTACAGCAGGTTCGACCTGGTGGTGATTCAGCAAGCACAACAAGATTTCTGAAAGTGTGGAAGGGGGTTCGTTCAACTCCCTCTGGTCACTGATAACAAAAGATTGTTAGATTTTTATGTCTTGCTGCCGAGTTTCTTCTTAACGGAGAAGCTTTGTAGAAACCTCCTTCACGGAGGCCCCAGGTGCTTTTATTTTTCTGTGGAGCTGCTCTCATTTGTGTTTTGGAAATTCCTGCATTTCCTTAATGTTGGTGCTTTTTGCTCTTCTATGTGTTTTCTCCTTCCTATAATTTACAGATTTACTACTGTGCATACTCACTTGAGTATTTCAATTAGTAACATTTGTTTCTTTGCTATTTAAAAATGTGATATGACACAAAACAGCAGACAAAACATGGAACTGGAACACTGACAGGTTGTCTTTTAATTTTCTCCTTAGTTCTGTTAATAAATCTTAAATACATAAAGAGTTCTGCATCTTTGAGGTTTGAGGTGAAGAGACAGGTCAGCATTAAATTTAATTCTGTTCATTATTCTGAGGAACGTTTTATATTGTAAATATACAACATTATAACTAAAGGAATAAAACTAACAATAACATCTGATAAATATGTGTCTGAAACTGCATTGCAACTTCATAATATACACTAACCTTTACATAATGCAACCGGCCGTTCTGAGTGTGCAGCTTGCAGGGGAGCTGCACGGCTTTGCACTTCAGTTCAATGTCAGAATGAGCGGGGAGGAAACTGTGTGCGAGAGAAGACTTAAGCACCTCTGTGAAGGGCTTAAGTAGCAGTCTGAATTGCACCATTTATGCATAAGGTGCCAAAAAAAAAATCACTAGAGGCAGAAAAAAAAAAGCCTCAACGTCAACTCTCACTCTGGGATCCATCACAGATATTCTAATAGAGCTTCCCCTTGACGGCCGGTAATTCCTTCTGCAGCGTTCGCCGTCAGAACGGCGAGCTGCTGCAGAGCAGACGGACGTTCTGACAACCTACCTGCACCGAAAAGTCAGCTTTTCCTCTCTAATGTCGCCGTGACACTTCCTCTGTGCAAATAGCCACAAATCCATTTATAGAATGTAATCAGAAAATGATATATTCCAGCCTCTGCCCTAGCCGCACTGTACATTAGCATGCGGCTTATGATGAAAGTGAAGGGAAACAATGAGAAACAAAAAGGGTGATGAAAAGGCAAACGAGCTACGTATCTCTGGAACCAGGAGGAATGAATCACCCGGGGAGCTTCCCTGTACAGCTTCCATGAGAACAAATGGACTAAAGCCAGATACAATTAATCACTATTTGCATGGAGTTGGCTATAATTCTTTTTTTTAAACTGCTTTAACTAATGACAACAAGTGGAAATTAATTACTTGTTGGGGGAAAAGAGTTTGCACTAGACTCTAAAAGGAGATATAGCAACATAAGTGAAAATAAATTCAAAGTAATGAAAATTACAGCGGGAGTTTAATCCTAAAAAAGAAATTAGATGAGATATTCCTGTATTTAAAGTGAAAGTTAAAATGATGAGTGTATCGGACGGAACCACTGATCCCTATAAACTCCCCGATCCAGCAATCATACCGCATCAACATTTCCACTGAAGGCTTCACATAAAAAGTAACTGGCCTCATAAAAGCGGTGTCAAATACGGCCAACCTCTCGTAAAAACAGCACTGATGAAATTCTCAGACAAAACTATAAATGGCATCTGTAGAGAAAAATAAAACAGCGTGCTTCAGTGCATGCTTACAGTCAGGTAGCATGCAGAGCGCTAATAGCAGCAAACTCTATCTGTACATCACGTCTGTGTCTTTATAGCCGTTCATGAATCCATCACAACAGCAGCTCGTGATTTATTAAAGCAGGTTGTCTTATTAACACTTGCTGGGAGAGACATTAGTAATGTATGTACTGGTTGCTAATAAAGGCACCGTAAACAGGAAGTCACTGGAGCACCTCGAGCTGCAAATCAACTTAATTGCCAATTATTTTTAAACGTAGCTTCATCTTTAGAGTTATTTACAACACGTGTGTATTTCAGATGTTTTAAATGATGGTTTAATTTATATGATTTGTTAAAAACCAACAAGTTTCTTTTTCTTTTCTTTCCCCCGACAATATCTGCGCACAGCAAACGTGACGTGCTAAAGGTTCGGGGGAAAAGGGTGGTTAACAAAAACAGATTGGATGCACGCACTTCCTGCTTTGTTACACATCTGATCTATATACATCTGTAGATAAACGGAGAACTGTGTGTTTATAAAGTATTCATGCAGTTCAGAGTGAGACAGAAATATTTAGTATACATAACCTTATTTATTATTAGCAGAACAGGCACATTTAGTTGTTCAGATCTTCTTCACCATGTCAGTTACTGTTGAGAGCGGAGGAGTGCCTCTAACAACAGTCTTCATCGTAATTAAAATTAAAATTAATTACAAAGTAATAAAAGGAAATATATTAGCGGGCTAGTTTTGGTTCAGTTAGCTAAGTTTTCTTTTTGTGCTGCAGCCAACGCTCACGTTACTGTGTAAGTGCGCTGAGTTCCAACAGGTGAGCCGTCAGTTCTTGTGTATTAATGCAACGTGGCCCTGCAGAGAGCGCGGCACATGTTCTGGAGCTCTGTTTCTCGGGCTGATTAGAAGGTTTGGGAGGCAGCCACGTCCTTTCAGCACACTGTTTCATTTGGGTTTGTGATTGGTTGCTGATTAGTTGGATGTAATTGGATTTTTCTCTCTTCTTTTTTTTTGTTGCTCCTGTCTTTCTATTCTTTTTTTAAATTTTGTCTGTCCCTTTAAAGTCCTTTGAGACTTGCGCGTGATAAAGGGCTATGGAGATAAACGACCTTGAACTTTAACTTGAACTTTGCCTGCCTCTCTGTCTCTCCTCTGTCTTCTTTCTGTCTGCCTTTCACTCCGTCTCACTCTTCCTCATTTACATGGCCGGGGCTGCAGAGCTCTAACAATCCATTAGCTCGGCGAGGATGTTGAGGAGATCCATGCAAATAAGTGTGAAATTACACTCTAATCAGTCATGTAAATCGTGCCGGTTCTCAATCTGGGCACCATCGTTTCTTTGTACTTGTTTAGAAAAAGCTGTGCGGAGGCGCTGGGTGAGGTTTAGGGAGAAAAAAGACAATAAAAGAAGAGTTTGACAAGGAGGGGGATGTGAAAAACAGTAAAAAAAAAAAAGCTTTGATTCTTTTTGACTTCTTTCTTGTTGGATTCAGATTTAAAAATTCATACCGTGATCAAAATTATTCAGCAGTGCGAGACTTGTAGCACGAAGGCTTTCTGCCTCCTCTTTGATGAGGAAGGAAAGGACGGAGAGAAGGAGTCAGGAGACGCAGCGATGAACAGCTACGGTGCAGAAACGAACAGGAGAACTTCACTGAAGAGCGCAATGTTTTCATGAAAGTGAGGCACAAAGTGGAGAAAGTTTCTGATCATTAAATAATATACTGCACGGTCTACTTTATCATCGTCTTCAAGAATACAAATGTGAAGATCAGGTACTTCACGCTCATCAGTTCAGAAAACACAGAGAGGAACATGGCGTACCGCCTCAGACAGGTGTTTTAAAGATGACAGGGTTGAACAAAAAGGTGTCAAAGGATTACAAACGTGTTCAGTTATCTTCTTACTTTTCTCTGAAGCACAGAGACAAATACACAGGTGATATATTCTGCTCAGTTCTTTCAACTTGACGTCAGAAATGCGTCTTTAAAAGGTGCAATGTCATCCGCCGGATGCACCGCGCGCTGGCCAATCAGCGTGCACGCTTCCTTTGTGATCATCAAGATGGAGGACGAAGTGTCTGTGGATACTCATCAGCTCTAGGTGGGCAACAGGACGACAATAAAATGTCACTTTATAAATCCCACTGTTGATGTACAGTGTGTCAGATTATAGTCTGTCTTTGTTAAACCAGTAAAAACTCACAGAAATGTGATATTGCTTTAAGGCAGTCGTACTTATTGATTTGCAGAATGTCTCATGATGGCAAAATATGAAGAGAGATATTAAAAGGAGAGCTTGATTTTCATCAGATCCAATAATATTCCATTATTTTTCCAATTATGTCCACAACAAACGTCAGATGGTGTAAACTTTCATTTAAGTGACATTTTCTTTCATTACACTGAACATCCGGTCTGCTGCAGAAACTCTGGCGACACAGAAAATACTTGTTTGTTGGACGTGAAGGGATGAAATACTGGATCTGAACAGGCTGAGGAACTCTTTCAGTGTCTCCTGTTGAACACAACAAGCTGCAGCACAACATATCATCAAGTGTGTGTGTGTGTGTGAGCGCTTGTAAATACACGTGCGAGTGTGTCAGCATATGCATGTCGACAAGCCGGGGAGGAGTGAGGAAGCAAAGCACGAGAGGAGCAGCGAGACGAGGGATCAGAGTTTGGGCTCAAATACAATCTGTGGAGGAGTCAGTCAATGAGCTGACAGCCGTCAGTGAATTCTGGTGGGGAGAGGGCTGAGCCACCGTGGTCACACACACACACACACACACTCCATCAGCACAGCTCAGACAGACAGATGGGCTAATTCGTGACTGACTGTGTGTTATGAAACATTATCTCTGTGTCAGTGAAATCAAAATAACATTGTGGGTTTGTCTCAGCTTGGAAGTGCCAACAGAACTCCACATGGCCGCGACGCGTGCATATGGGCCGTGATGCACGGCCTCGGAACAATGTTTTGTTGCTAAACTGCTGTAAATGCTGTTTATTGAGTCATCTGGGGCGAACTGCATGCAGCCGTATATGTTTGCCAATCGCATCCCACCTGCCAGCGCCAAATTAAGCCATCGAATCAATTTCAAGAGTCTGCAGGAAAACGAAGGCCATTACAGGCATTGAATTTTATTTGCTCTCTATTCAAAATTAAAGGCTATTGACAGACGGCTTTGTTTTGTTCTCTTTCAACCACTCAACGGTTAGAGTGTGGATAGGTGGTGCGGCTGCATTTTAATGGTCTGCCCCTTTAACGGCCGGCTGCAGAGGCACTTTATAATCCCCCTCGCTGGGTGTTTGTGTATGCGGGGAGTGTATTGTAGCTAACTGAACCTGGCTCGCTGCTCTCCGCGGATGTTTTGTTGTCAAATAATGGGAGAGTGATGGGGTCCTACCCCGCTGCGAGCCACCGCTAAGATTAGACAGATCTTCACACTGGACGATTGGTGAAATTTATCACTGTCACTGGGTGCCAATCCAGCCCCCCCCCCCCCCCCAACCCTCACCTACACGGTTTGTGGTGGTTTCTCATTTGGAACCTGCAAACCAGTTGTCATGTGTACTTTCCACTCAGATAGCGATAGCGCCTCAAAAATCGCCCTCCGCTTCATGGTCTGTGCACAAATGCTCATCACGTCTGTGCTCATGGGAAGTTTCAGACGGGTGGGGGTGACGTGTGGAGGTGTGTGTCACAAGCAACATGTGGTATGTGACAGTTAGGCAGTACAGGACAGACATTTCCGTAGTTTCTTCATCTGCTACCAGAAGGATTTACCAACAAAATGCTGACTTATGTAGAAAAAAGCATACATTTAAATTCATTTTGCACACCTTTCACTCTTTAAGAGGTGTTCAATGTGGTGGTAATGCATCAAGTACGTGTAATTACAGGAACACAAAAGAACCAGGCTCAGTTCAGGGTCTGTGAGTGACATAACACTCGAGGAACGCCAGACTACTTCATTTAAACCCCGTGTGCAGCTGTGTGTTAAACATGCATGTGTGTGCAAACTGGTTGCTGCTGAAGCATCAAGCAGGAAGGAGGATTTCACCCCCCCCCCCTCCTGCCTTTAGCGATATGAGAGGCCACGTTTCTCAGCCAGCAGATTTTGATCCCTTTCAGGGAGCTGCTGGAATTAGCATGCAGGAGAGAGCGCTGAAAGGTGCTCTGGCCCTTAACTCAGCCTCTCTCTCTCACTCTTCCTCAGGTATAAGTAATGGATTGTAGCTGGCTCCGGCCCTCGTCCTGTCGCGGCCGGCCTGCCGCGAGGCGAAGGGAGAGGCCAGAGAGGGGCTCTGTTATTTAGCGTCCATTCCTCCACAGTCACACTCGCTAACTCTGAGGCCAGCTGTCCAGGCACACCAGGCCTCGAGGATGGCAGCGCCGCCTTAACTGAGAGGTGACACCCCCTTCCACGTTCTTTAACAGATTGCCACCTCGGGCCAGCATATCTGAATACCAATGATTAAAAAAAGAATCTCTACTGCAGCAGCGGGCAGGAACAGTGAGGTGAAAGAAAAGAGACAGGAATTATAAGACAGAACATCTAGTAAAACTTTCTCATGGCACAAGGTTAGGATGTAAAGTTCTCTTTGTATGCACCTTTTTATTATGTGAAAGATCATATTATTACTTCAAGCTCTGCTAATATTTGTTATACTGAAAGTGAATCAAATTGCGCTGCAACGTTGATTCTTCTGTCTATTATTTATTTGGATTCATCGATTCATTGTTTAGTCTGTAAAATATCAAAAACAGTTTTTAAAAAAATGCCTCACGAGCTCTGAAAGCCCAAGAGGACATTTTTAAATGCTTTGTTTTGTCCGATAAATTGTCCAAAACCAGAGACGTTCATAAAATCATACAAAAACACTGAAAAGCAGCACGAGAACCTGAAAACATCTGCAATGTGTGTAATGTGAACGGGGATTGTTGTTGTGATAAACGTGCAGCTTCTTCCAGCTCTGCAGGGTTTTAGCCTCCTTTAGCTCAGAGCTTTACGGCACATTTACTGTATGAATCCGCGTTAGCGCTCTCATTAACCCCGATTCCAGCAGCAGCAGCAGCAGGAAACTGGTTTCAGCACACGAGCTCCGACATGCATGATTTTTTTTGTTGTTGCATGAACTTTGTAGGTTTTTAATGTTGTTTATGTCTTTAAAAATCTACTAGTGTGAAATGTTTTTACACAGGGACCCCCTGGGGGTTTTCACTTAGGGCCCCCACAGAGCCGCCACTGGTGAGATTACATGTTACGTGTTAATTCACATTTAAATTACACAGAAACATCAACCTGCACATTCCGATACACGGGGGAGCAGAGGTCGCAGCTGTGTAGTCGGCCCTGACGGGGCCCTCAGCGCGCACACCGCAGCGGTACCCGTGTTGATGGGCATGTAAATGTGGGAGTAAGTACATGTGCAGAGGAATGTGGATGTGAACAGTGAATGTTGATGCACAATCGGTGCAGGAGTCCCTCACTGAGCTGACAGCTGTCTGTGAATCCTGGTGCTTAATATGTGTGTGCTGCCATCAACTCAGACTCACACACACACACACACACACACACACCAGCATGAACTGTGCTGCAACATTAGCAGAAATGTTAAATAGCAGCAAATGGAAAAAGAGGAACTCAGTCGTAGCAGGTTGAATGCCAGTGAGCGGAGAAGTCTGGCAGCCAGCACCTTTCAGAGTAACAAACAAATCATCTGTGCCCACATCACAAGTGCATCAGTCACACAAACACTGCTGAATGAGTTCACATCTCACGGAGAACCCAACATCTGCCAAACACAACCTGAATCAAAGGGAAACTTTGCAGCACCCCCACACCAGCAGACTATTAAGTGGTGCTAACTGGAAGGTTTATCATGTGATCGTCCTGCATCGACATGGAGCTTCACCGCCTGATGAAACGTAGGTCACCTGTTTCATAGCGTTATCAATCATTTAACACACGCTGCACAGCAACAATTCATGTTAATGTCACCAAGCAAAGCCGGAATATTCAGCACGTTTAATATCCGACGTGCTGGTGGATCTGTTGTGTTGACAGCTTCTGCATCAAGTTCAAATGCACTTTATTTAAGCAAAGCAGCTGCACATTAAAGTTACGGTCACCTGTAAAACGTGCTGCTTGCATCGCTCATTAACTCAAACTGCTGGCTGCTGTTTCTTCACTTTCTGCTCACTGACTCACAAGAATTGTGCAAATGTAATGTGTTCCTACACGATAATCTCTCAAATTCAACAATGAGAGTAGAGAGAAGTTAAGAAAAGCACAAGTACCAGCCACTTCTTTTCACCAACTTGTGTTGCACTAGATATCTGCGACACCACAAAGGAACTGTAAAACAGGAAACATCCCACAGATTCATCCTGTTCTCCCACACTCTGAAACTAGAAACGTCTCCGCTCACTTAACGTGACAAACAAAAAGCACAGTCCGTTTGAAACAGCGTGCAGAGACACACTGCTGCATTAACAAATGTAATCGTGTTGAGCGGCACTCGTATTTTTCATTTCTCCTGCCATTGCTTCATAAGGCCTAAGTCACGCAGCTGCAATCATATCACAAGACAAAATGAATTTGAAGAGCTCGCTGTGTGTATCTGCCTTCCACGCTGCCTTAACTTCTGTTCTGGCTCCTCGCTGCCAGCAGAATTAAACCACAGTGTGCAGTAATGGCACAAGTGAAAACAGTCCCCATTAAATGTGATAATAAGCTGTGTGATAAAACCATGTTGGGAAAAATTGCAATGCATGTGTCGTTCAACAAGATGTATTAGTTCAGGTAGCAATTTGTCTCTGGAAGCTGTTTTTAATGGGTTTTTGGAGCCTAGGACTTCCGGAAGCGAAGGCGAACGTGCATTAGAACAGACAGACAGAGCTCTGAACTGGGACATTAGTGGGTTTAGATGTTTCCTGGGCAATAATGACAAGAGAAAAACCAAAATGCATCATCATAAACAACAGGAAGTGAGTTCTACATGCGAAGAAAGCTGGCGACACCCGCGCTACATATCTTGCAGTGCAGATTAGCCGGCTTGCTAAACATGCATCACCTGACAAGACCTGCAGGAACGCGGCCGCAACATGTGCTGGGAAGCCTGTGAAAACAATTCATGTGCACACAACAACAACAGTCCTGGTTCACAGCGATGGGGAAGGGGTGAATGCAGCCGGGGGAGTCACGAGGCCTGCGTGCCGTGACCCCCCTCCATCTGGAACAGAGCGCTGCAGCTTAAACTTTTCCCATCAACCAAAATCTGTCACGCAGCCATTTCGCTGTCATTTTTTGCCTTAAATTGCCCGATACGCGGGCAGCAATGACAGTCATCTCCGAATGTCATCGCAGCGAACAATTAACAGAGCAGCAAAAATGTGAGGTCAGATATAATTAACATATGTGCTGCTCAGCTGTAATTGCTCAAGTCTAAAGCAAGTAATTAAATCATTCAAAGTGAGCCATGCAGACAATGACTGAGTTTCTCACATCTGGGACCACTGCTGCAGATCCACACACACACACACACACAAAATAAAGAAGCGATAGGCTCCCATCAGAAGCAGAGGTCCTTCATCTCTTCCTTTATTCTCAGGAACCACAGAGGTTGAGTCACACGCTTAAGGTGCTCCTAATTGACGATGTAGAGTCCTGCTCATTATGATACATGTGTCGGGCCGGCCTGTCAGACAGAAGGAGGTGGAAGGGAGTGGCATTAAGCGAGTGGCAGGAGCATTATCAGTCCATATTTCACAGGTGTCAGCGGGGACTTGTCCCCGTTTCGTCCTCTGGGTGTCATTTATTAAATGAAGGAATGAAAGGGATGTTTAAGGTAGAAATACAGCCCGGCTTGGACAGGGGATTATACATTGTTACTGCGAGAACGATTGCATTTGAACTTCGGATACAAAATCCAGGCTCCAGGGTACTTCATTAATTTACTGTCTTAACAGCTATTCGTGCTCGCGGACACCCAGCATGCTTTATGTGTAGACAGAAACGTGTCTGATTAAACCTGCACAGGTTCCTGTACGAGTCCCTGGGCAGCATTTCTAGCACAGAGCGTTTGGACAACATTAAATTCATTTCCATTACTGCAATCAGTGGATGTTGTTTTAAAATACACAGAAACGGTGCAGCTTCAAACTGTTTCACACAGCTGAGAACTACTTCTGACACCACGGTGGCTCGTGTGTGGTTCATGAGTTATTGGGTTTGGGTTGAGGAGCGATGGTGGTTATTGTTGAGAGAAACCATCCAACCTCTGCTGACTCTGTGGCTCTGTAGTCCCTCTGACTAGAATCACGTCTTATGACCAGCAGAGGGCTTTGTAACCTGAACGAATGAGCAGCAACACCCACAAAGCTTTCCTCGTCCCCGCTGTTTGCCACAAATGAAACTAGGAAGTAGAAAAAGTTCAATTATATTACTTCAGATAAGACCAGGCTCGACCAACGGAAGCCTCTGTAGTCTCTGCATGTGACCAAGCCCTAGAAAATACATCAAAATCTAACTAAGTCCAGCTAACTTGTATATCTTTGGACCGTGAGGGGAGACTGGAGCACCCAGGGGAAACCCACACAAACGCCTCCGTGCAGGGCGCGGGGGGGTGGGGGGGCGCCGAGTCCTTCCTGAGGAGTGTTTTTTCTGTCAAATGAAGAAGAAAGGCGCTGGCAACTTTTGACATTATGTTCTCAGCGGACCGCGCATGAGGTCAGAAGCAGTATATCATCTTTTCTTCTTCCTTTTCAGTAGTGAATCTGGGCGACAGAGCGCCTTGTTCCAGGATGTACTTCTTCTCATAATAAACCAATATGCTTTCAACCTGTCTGACCCGAGGACTGAGGCCTTCCCCAGCAAATTCAAAACACTTTGCGTGCGCTCTGTTCTTGACATTTAAAACCATATGAAAATGAAAATGGATCCCAATTAGAGCCGCAGGAAGAATAAAGCCGTCTTGGTTCTCTTAGTAACTAGCTGGTTTAACCCCCCCCCCCACCACCACCAAATGCCTTGAAAATTGACCTTCTCGTTCTGCGAGCGCCGATAAAAGCAGCCTTGAGTGGCCTCAGATCAAGATATTTTGATGGTCGTCTGTGAGGATGAAAACGTGGGAGTAAAAATAAGGCAACACAAGAAGGGAACATAATCACACAGCGTATTACTGCAGAGGGAGCGCCCTGCACTTAAATGTTCTGCATTCCCCAGTAAAGAAACATGACATTAACCACCAGGTATTAATGTAAATCACAGGAGTGGAAGACGCTAATAGCCACTTGAGGACAGGTGATTATTATTGAGGCGATCAGCAGAGGATTGACATTATGTACCGAATAAAGTCTAAATACAAGGTGAGCACATCCTGCAGAGCTCCTGACAAACACACAGCAGCTAATGTGGAGGGAGGGAGGGGGGGGAGTACGCTATATTTAAACTTGAGGCAGGGATGTCGGTCGGATCACCTGTTGAAGAGCATTCATTTCAACAGGGGGACAAAGGTCAGCATCCTTGCTGGAGCTTTGATTGGCAGGCGGGGGAGCTTGATGCCCGCAGCAGCGGCCCAGCGGAGCAGCCAACGGTGGCGTGTGGCTTGGCTGGGCCACATTTCTGACTCAATGCTGACTAACTGAGTGTGTCTGCTGACAGTGTGTCTGACTGATAGGATCACCCCGGGAGGCTCTTCCAGGGCCTTTACAAAGTGTCTCTGATAGGCCAGGCCCGTTGCACTGCCGCGAGGGCCCGGCGACAAATTAAATTTAAGCCCTGCTAATGCATAGCGTAATCATAGAGTGAGGTGGTGATAAATTTTTCAGCGGGGTTACCCTGGGCGCCGCGGAGGAAGAGCTCGGTGTAGAATCCGAGATGGCAAAGAGAGGTGACGCGACAGCAGCACGGGGAAAAATAGCCGAGTGTGACCTCCGCTCTGCGCGGAAAAACTCATGAGCCGAGGACTCGTATGAAAGAACAACAATAACACGCCATTATGAGATGTAACATTTCACGACGACCTGCGTTTCCAGGGGGAAATTTGAAAGAAAAGCAATTTCACATTAAACTATCTGACACAATGCAGGTCTGCGGAGTAGAAGAGGGGGTGGTGGGGGGGGGGGGGCAGATAGCGAGGAGCGTGTGTGCATGTGTGTGAATGGTTGGAGGGAGGGTGGTGGTGGTGGGGGGGTGTTCAGGAGCTTCCTAACAGCCATTGGCCAACTGAAGCGAGACACACACATCCCCTCCGCAGAGTTAAAAGGGATGGAGTGGATGAAATTTCAAAGCCTCCCCTGCAGACACACACTCTGCTTTGCACACATCAGCGCTGAGATGTTCAAATATTCAACTCCGTCGTTCCAGCCCGGTTTCATCTCCTGTATGCGAGTATCAGACATGGTTCTGCTGTGATTAATGAGAAAACCAAACCCAAAGAAAATCGCTCTACATGCATGTGTGTGTGTCTTTCGTCCCTCTTTTCCCTCCATGATGCTAAAAACTACCCTTAATTAAAAACGGTGTCTCCGAGTCGTATATTTCCCATGATTACTTGCTGCAGGCGGTCCCAAGAAAGTAAAAGTCAGTGTGAGATAAGAAGGGAAGTGGCAGACATTCACCTATTAAACTCCATTCGCTTATTATGACCAACAATGGCGCTGTGATTAACTGGCACGTCGACATCGTTATAAGACACATTCCAGAAGGAGCGGCGCACAAAGAGTAACTCTGCCGCCCTTGTACACACAATAAGAAGCCCTCAGAGCTGCAGCGCGTGCACATCTCCATCCTTCGATTTTTATTTCCCTGACTTGACAGCCTTGATTTGACCACTCGCCTCCTTTTTCTTTACGAGCGGCTCTCACGCTGAACATCTGCACAGCCAGCGTCACAGCTGTCTGTGCCGTAAAACAAACGCGGCAGGATTATAGTGCGGCACAATAAATCAAGTTCTGAAATCTCCTTTTTCTTTCTGTTGTTGTTGTTGACTTTTCTTTGTTTTTTTATGTTGGCAACATCTTTGTTGCTAAGCAGTCGTTGCTGTGGTGATTTTGCACTGCACTTCCAGAGATCACAAGTCAGTCAAAGCGTGTGGCCGGTACAGTGACGTCCTTGGTGAATTTGATGAAAGGGAACTTTGACTTCTCTGTTTTTATGTAACTTGAATGCTTCACGGGCAGTTATTCTTCATTTATCCACATGCCGTGGGCCAATTAGACATGTGCATTACAGGACTGAACAGGATGTGGAAAACGCTGTGGGGATGTTAGATATTTAAACACACAATCTGAGGAAATGACTTGCCTTGCTGACACATCTTGAAGCCTTCTTTCATCTGCAACATTACAGGGAGTCAGGCTTACCTATCGACTGGGCTCCTACCACCCGCCCCCAGTCCTCTGCTGAGATTCAGACCCTAACCCGCCCTCACTAAGTAATTACAGCGATTAACGCGTGGACAGACGCTCTATCAAGACGCGTGCGCTAACGAGTGAAAGCACATTCTCAACAGAGAATCCATAGAGCCTAAACCTAAAGAAAAAACCAACATATACCGTTTTGATCAAGTCTGACTTTACCCACAATCCTCTTGGGGGAGATCGTTTACCAGCCTGGAAACCAGAGAGAAAGCGGTCAGGTTCTTTTGTCCTTGTCACGCTGACCTCTAAAAATGGACAACGAAGATCATATCACGACACCAACACTAGCGCCAACAGCCTTTGCACAAATTGATTTAGCCACCCAGGAGTCACTCCCATCTCAATGAGGTGGCAGGATGCTCACAGCATATATCACTGTCACACACAAGCACCCTCTAGTGAAATGTGATTTTTATCTTTATGAGCTTTTTCTCCCCTTTTCGCTGCAGCATGTAGCAGGTTGTGATAAGTGATGAGAAATAAAGGGTTAGCACGTCGCGCTAATACAGGTGCACTCGGCGCATATGGGTGCTATCACACGGGCAGAATGACATTGTTGTGGTCCTGTGCGTTTGAAAGCGGCTGGCGAGGCAGCGGGGGGCCTGTGGTATATGGCTCATAGATCACTAATGTGTGGGTGAGAGTTGTCACCAGCCGGCGTCTGGCTGCGAAGCACAACGTAGTTTATGGCACACAACCGCCAGACATCAGCAGGAATCACGGCCCAGGCAACAATGAGGAAAAGTGCACTAAAAATAGATGATAAGCTTTTCTTTGCGCTCGCCCCAGAAACAATAGCCGTTTGATTTTTCATGTGTTCAAACTGCAGCACAAAAGGATAAAGGAAGCGGCGTATAATGTCTGACTGGGCCTGTAGTAAAAGATGGGGATAAATACAGCGGAGAGGCCCACGCTAACCTGAAACGCACCCTCGGTGAAGGCTGCGAAGACACGATAAATGTTGCACTTTCAAGTGTGTTAAATGCACTAAGATAGTCTGGGCTTCCTCCCTTTCCCACTGACAACCTCTGTTACACAGTTAATTACAGCCAACTGCAACACAGCGCTGTGTCAATTATCATGTGCTTTAGCTCTCTCCCAATGGATATTTTTACTGCCTCTGTTTCACTGGTAAACTTTCTACCTTCTTTTATTGCTATTCTGCCCAGGTCTCTAGGCTGAATTACATTCGGCAGACAGAGCTGTAAAAACAGAAGGGATTTAAGGATTCAGATTGGTGGAGGGTAACCTAATCTTCCGTAATTGGGGGAATGGTTCTCATTTGTATCAGCCTACTTTAGAAAGCAAGCTCATCTGCAGGCTGCTATCATCCCCGGCATTTTTACTCTGACGATTCATTTTCATAAAGGCCGGGGAAAAAAGAGGGGGGTCGGCTGCCGCGGCCACGATCACGCACATTAAAGCTAATCATCGTTAATCAAAGCGCTACTCTTACTTTACAGGTCGTCCAAATCAACATACACATACATGCACGCTGCACAAAGACGCCTCGTGTGCCGGTTCTGCCTGAGCCGCTGTGCTGCCGGAGTGCTGTGAAACAACACATTCTGGGCTGCGTCGTCTCAAAATGGAACTAAAATGGTAATCCTCTGCCAGGCGAAGCGTTCTCGCCTCGCCAGATGCTTAGTTCTGAAATTTGCCTAATTGCCACGCTCAGATCAATCCCTTTTACTCTGCCAAATGATTCTGCCAGAGTGTGTTCCGAGCGTTTTGTTGGCCCAATATGCTTTTTCTCTTGCAGAGATTGGTGTTTTCGTGACTCGCGGCGAAGGCCCGAGAGAGGTTTTGGTCTCGGTGACATATCCGCACAGCCGGATGCGTGTCCACCCCTGCTGACCTGCGTGCCCATTAGCCATAGCGTTGCAGTCAGGGCACAGGGCCTATCCATCTCAGCCCACACACACACACACACACACACACACACACACACACACACACACACGTAGAGTACACCCACTCGTCATATGGCTCAGACACATGCCGTGGGCGGACTAAATGTGGCCCTTTGATCAAAGGGCAGCGTGTGTGAATGGACACTGACTTACTGACCTCCGCACACACACACACACACACACACACACACACACACACACTGATAGTGAGAATCTCAAAGAAGGGTAGAGTT
>JAVQJD010048109.1:0-12361 GCA_036023655.1 Nannoperca australis | reverse complement strand
TGTCCAGAACCACAGAAAGTGAAGGTGCAAGTTTGTACCTGTGAGGATGGAGTGTTCTGTGGACAACGAGGTGCCAGTGGTCAGCCAAGCAACATAGCAGAGTTAGGACCTGCAGGCATCGGATTGCTATTCTTGGGCCTGCTGCTCTTACTACGTAAGTATGATGGGATGCTCATTCTGATGAAGGGTCGTGGGATCAAACACTTAATACCCTCACTGCTCAAGACAATCCCAAGAGGTTAAGTTGTGTTGAAGTCCAGTTTAGGCCAAAGTAAGGCCCAGAGCAAGTGAACCAAAGACATAACCAAGGCAAAAATTCTTGGCCATAGATAGTGTACATGTTGTTTTTAAATATGAAATAATACTTAGGGGCTTTGTTAAATATCAACAGAATTATAAAGTCATACCGTATGTGGGACACCAATACTTTACATTGATTAGGTAACATCCTATGTATTCAGAATATTTATTTAAAGTCTTTTGAAGACTATTATAAATACACCACCCCATAAATAGTCAGTAGTACCACATAGAGAATAAACAAAGGTTTATCCAGTGGAAAGAGAATAGTTTGGATATGCAGTTAAAAATCTGGAGTAATATGGAATAGTAGCTTTGACCAAGTTTTTACTTTAAATCAGCAGAACATCAAGACAAAGCCTAGGATGGCAGTGAAGTGGTCTCAATGCAGGACTCTCTTAAGACTAGAGCCCGACTGATATCAGCTCATCACTGATGTATAAGGATCCACATATATCCTTACCTCTCATTTCTTATCGTATGAACGCCGTCACCCCAACATTTTACTTTGCATAAAAGGTGATGGGGAATAAAGGTTCAGGGACCTAAACTGGGAAATAAAATCCCTCTACACTGTCTTGCAGACAAGAGTTTGAGCCCTGCAAACTTGGCTTCAGATCTGAAGTATTTTTCTGTAATATTCATGACTAAATAAGCATAAATTTTGTATTTTTTATGTAGGATCCCATCACTTAGTGTAAGAAGCAGATTTTTTACCTTTCCGGGTGCTTTTAAATGCTCCAACACCACGAGTAGCTGTGGTGGAAAAAAATGATCAGATCACAGTCTCTAACAGCCCCAGTTTGGTTTAAGGTAAATTCTGAGATCACTTTACTTTTTGGTGTAATTGTGTGTTTGGTCGACAGGTGGCAGTAGCCAAACTGACAACACATTTAAGGCAAGTCAAAAATGTCCTATTACAACATGCAACTTACACCAGAATAGCTATAGAAATACCTAGTGTTTGGTAATAAACTACTACAGGGTTGTCAATTACAAGAGAAGACATAGCCACATTGTATTGTGCCAGGTACTTTAAAACTGCACCTCCTTTTTTGGAGGACCCCAGAGAACTACTGTAGTCCCCACAATGTTCCATTTAATTTTACAAAAACTCTGTTGTTGTTTTTACAGTTGTTCTTCTGTTGCTGCTCTTTTGCCAATGTGCGGGGGCTGCTGGTCTACCAGGTGGCTTCACTGAGATGCCTTTTGACACCAAATCGCACCTCATTAACTACCATACTGAGGGCCAGGGAGAGAACACGGTGAGGCCAACATATTTACCGTACAAACGCATGACCTTCACTGAGGACAGTTGCCTATTGATATGATGTCTGCTTGAAAGCTGCATAATGGATTTTTGATATTTGGATCATTGGACTATTATAGGAGGTGCCATTAATGAACATGCCATCGCAAATGGATGGAGATATGGTCAACATGGGTATGAGCATGGCTTACAAATCTTCAGGAATGGCGCCCATGGCAGGTTTGGATTTCCAGAAATCCGTTACTTCCATGGATGGGATGAATGGGGCCGTCTATCAAGAAGGTTTTGCAAGTGGCCACAGAGAAGGGACATGGGGGATGATGAACCAGCCGAGCGGCAGTGGCTTCTACTCTGAGTTTGAGGGCAGAGAATCAAGAGTAGGTGGAGAAGTAGCTGATGGCATGGCTCTGCCAGATCACTTCTTGGGACAGTACTACACTCAGGTGAGGAATCTTTTAACTTAATATTGTTTTCTTTCTGTAAGCCATTTTGATGGATTTCAAATGTTGGAGAAAAAAAGTTGTTTATTCAGAATGTTGACTTTTTAAAAAAAAAGTGTGAAGGTTTTCTACAGTCTGATACAGTACATGATATAAGCAAATATGGTAACTTCTATGTACATCACATTTATAAGGATTTGAGTAAGAAACACTGAAATACATGGACATACAGTATATACACTGTATAGTTTACATTAAAACTTGTTTAAAAAAGGCTTAATCAATAACATTCTGAATTAAACACCTTTTTTCTGGAGCTCATGATGAAAGTAGCTAACAAGTGATTCATCTCGCATTCTTCTTATCTGTGTTGAGAGGTGCACATGCACAGAACAGATCTGGTAGGATGTCTAGATTGGGCAGTAACAGAGTCATCGAAGAAAACTGCATGTCTTTGCCTGTATGTGAGGAAGTTTCACTAGATGTTTCGAAAGATTGCTTGTGTTTCCGCCCTTACATGCAAAAGACTTACGTTGTTGAGCATTTAGTTTTCTCTGCCATTGTTGCTTAGAGCACGACGATATGTCTTAATCTTATTCCAAATAAGAAACGGAGTTGCAGAGATAAAATGTGCTAGCTAACGTTTATGTAGCCTGAATAAATAGGAAATCTATTTCTTAATTTCTTCAATACTGTAGTACTCTACTAATAACGTTACAGTTATACTGTATAAGTGTTCAAAAGGGTAAATAGAGTTGACACACACGATATTATGTAATGATATGAGGTAATGCACAATTAAACAAACATAGAAGAGAGATGGTTAAAATGTAAATTTCAGAAATTAATTAATCGTCTGTTATAGTGGTGGGAATATGTGATGTAAAGATAAAACGAATGAACGCTAGGTTATTAAGCTATTTCTCTCTGTGCTAATTTATCATTGGAAGCTCTATCCGACATCAACTTGTTATCACAGGAGCCAATTGTATTTTTAGCTACATTTGCAGTCCGATGCAGTCGTCTGGCAACAAGATCCCAAACTGTCGCTTTGGCTCCAGTTTCACTTCACAGCCTCCCAGCGAGGTTTCGCCCACTGGAACGCTGTGGTGGCAGAAGGAGCTGACTCAAACAGCAATGTTTATATATATGTGGTTTTTAGGTCGCAGACGTTGTCGCAGGAACTGCTTTGACAGCCAGCAGGCAAGCACTGTGTGTGACGCTTCCAATTCGTAGACCTCAGTGCTTATCGGATAGCGGCTCTGCTAAATTTCGTCTTAATTCTAAACTCATCAAAATAAAACTTTAAATAGTCTCGTTGGCCGATCGATACTACTTCCAGAATTACTATGAATGCCGAATTAACTGAGGTATAGGGAATAATAACAAAACTAAATTTACTTCCACTAGGTTAAAATTACACCTAACTTAGGCGGTGTAAAGAAAAGGCTGGAGAATAGAAAATGTAAACAAAAGAAGAGCTTAAAATCAAGCACAAAGAAAAAAAGCAAGAGTCACGAAAAAGAAGAGTTACGAGAGCGAAGAAGAAGACATGAGAAAAGTGAGTTAGAGCACTAAAACAAAGACTTTTATTCCTGTCATCTAAGGGCGTGTTTGGAGGCGGTGAAAGGTTTTTTCTTGCTATGTCTTTGATATTTGCCCATTCTTTGTTCTAAAGGAATTGTGGATAATTCTAGTCTATTTTAGTCTATAATTTGATACGCACCGTGCAGAAGTCACATATTTCCATCACTATAATCCCATCAATAGCGATTATAACACATACAAAGATAATTTTAACTTAACTATAAGAATATGCATCAATGTTGCTAATACAATGTCACATGTTCCCATAGTTTTGTTGATTCTCAACCTACTTGTAATTAATAATAAGCAAATACTTTTGAAGAAAGGTTGACAACTATGGCCAATAGGTGGCACTGTGGGTCCAAAGTAAACAGGGCATTAAACTGGAACATTATAACTATGCCAAATTTCATGCTACAATCATCAGAGTTTGATCAATCATTCTATAAAAAGAAAAGATATGTATTAGGTACATTATCAAATTATGGTTCCATTTTATTATAAACATTTTCAGATTCCCAACTTGCTTGACAGTTCTTATAGATTACTTCCTCCGGAGTGTATTTCATGATTTGGGTTACATCTGTTAAGTGTCTCCTTATCTCTCAGTGGGTGAGGGGGCGAATCCGTGTGTGTGTGTGTGTGTGTGTATGTGTGTGTGTGTGTGTGTGTGCGTGCACGCGCGCATGTGTGGGGAGGAAAAGTAACAGTCTCTGTTCAAAGGGAGGATAGTTCTTTTGTTGTTGTATTTCCCAATCAGATGAGTTAAAGCCAGGGCCTGGCTGTCTCATTCTTGCAATCAGTCTCATTTGCATGACACCAATGTACCTTTAGGAGAGTTGCGAGGTCTGGACTGTAGGTCTGGGAGGTGTCAGAGTGGCATCTTTTATTGTTGAGGTGATATCTCTGATTACACAAAAGGGTATTTATTCAGGCTACAATACCAAGAGTAAACCGGTAACGGAAATCTGTAATTTAGCCAGCCATTTAGCCTGGGACCAGGTTTCGATACCCATCCTTAGTGATCATTTCCTTTTTCAACAGAAGGTGACCAGTGGAAACGAGAACCTTGGAGCAAAGGACGGGCTTTTGGTTTATGACTACGAGGGCCAGGGGTCCTCTGCCGGCTCAGTGGGCTGCTGCAGCGACCTGTTGCCTGACAACGACCTGCAGTTTCTCAATGACCTTGGGCCAAAGTTCATCACCCTGGCTGAGGTGTGCGGAGGCAAGAAGATCCAAACTGAAGTCAAACCAATGTTCAATCCTCTTCCCAGTGCTTCCATCAACACTCAGAGCTCAGTATCTTGTTCCGTGACTGCCCAACAGCTGCCCAAGCTGCAGCCGACCACCCCAAAAACAGGGCAGATGGCAGTCAAGGAGACATCTGAGCATTCACAGATGGTGAAGGAAAACACGGCCACAGTGAGTGAAGTCGTTACCACAATCAAAGAAGGGATTCCAAATCAAGGCCAGATGCTCTTGCTACAGCAGCAGCAGCCTGTCTACTACACCACCACCCCTTTGCTGCAGCCAATGCACTATGTAGTCCAGCCACAGGTTCAGAATACCGTACTGCTGGCTGAGGCACCATCCACCAACCTGCAGGGCATGGTACTGGTTAACGGCACCCAGGCTGGACCTGCCCAAGGCGTGGTCCTTCAGGGGCAGACAGTGATGTCCAGTGGGCAAGCCCATGGCCCCAGCATGGTGCTGGTGGAGAGGAGCGGGGTCCCGGGTGCCAACCTGATCCACAATGGCAACCTCTGTGGCTCCCAGACCATGATGGTTGTGGAGGGCAAGGTCACTGCAGGGTCAATGAAAGGGCTGAAGGGGAGCCAGACCTGCCTCATGCAGGGGGGCACTCTACAGCCAGGAGGGCTTTCAGGATCTCAAAGAGTCCTGATGGTCGGAGGGCCAGCAAGCAGTGGAGGGCAGTTGGACCAGGAGGCAGGAGGCCTGTCCCAGAAGAGTGACATCTCTGGCTCTCAAAGAGTCCTCTACAGCAAAGGAAGAACATCCGCTGGCTCTCAGAGCAGCGTGATGGGTTCCTCTATCACCAAAGGGAGCACAACCCCCACCTACCACAAGGTGGTGATGCAGAAGAAATTTACTGAATTGTGATGTAGGAAAGGGCACTTATTATTGCAGTTCAAATGTCTGGCAAG
The DNA here is from genome assembly GCA_036023655.1 of Nannoperca australis. Lineage (NCBI taxonomy): Eukaryota > Metazoa > Chordata > Actinopteri > Centrarchiformes > Percichthyidae > Nannoperca > Nannoperca australis. Next base: position 6,599 of record JAVQJD010048109.1, on the reverse strand, counting down.
GCAATCTCTCAAGTATCTTTATGAGAGACACAGCATATTAGTTTATTGGTGGAGGGTGTGCTGCAGTTTGACTGGGAATTAAGTTGTTAATTAATTGTCCATTGTTTGGATTGTTATGAAATAGTATTTTCTGTGATCATTTTCTGCAGAGATAATTCAGTATGTTATTTGGAATGCAGCATGAACGTAGGTAATTTAATCAAAAGAGAATATTTAAAATACTTTGCCTCCACTAGTTCAAGGAGCAAGAACAGAAACTTCAACCACAAATGTTTAATTAGTTCAGTCCACTTTAGCAAATCAAATGTCATCCAGTTTCAACTGTAGGTTGCACTAAAGTAATTTCATAATTTTATGACATTGACATTTGGAGTTCTGTGTTTAAGCAGTGGATTCTGTAAGCCCCTATGATCAAGCATGTTGCTGTTTACTTTGATATCATTCATACCAGTGATGGCAGTGTCAATCAGTCGGTCAACCACTTTTTGGTCCACTGTTTCAACAACTATCAGATGCATTGTCTATACAGATATGACCCCCAGAGGATGGATCCTAATGACTTTGGTGATCTCCTTAATTTTCCTATGGCGCTAGTATTCACTTATCCTGTTAAGTATCTCAACATCTCATAGATGGATTTGCACAAAATGTTGTATGGACCAATAACTTTTGTGATCCTCTAACTTTTCAGCTAGTGCCATCAGGTCAAATCTTTAATTTGTCCAATACTTTTCACCAAATACCTGCAGAACTAGTGACATTCCCATCAGCTTCAGCTGTACTTTGTGTTTCGTTGGTGATAAGATGGTGATCATGGTGGACGTAATACCTGCTTAGCAGTTGGCAGACATCCATTTCACTAAATGCTTAATCTACTTTTACAGAGTTCTGTGTTAGAGCATGTCAGAGTTTTGTGTTATTTCATTCAAGTCAAAAACTTAACTGAAGTCAGTTGAGCAAATAAACCCTTTTCACAACATGAGGTGGACAAACTGTTTCATTGTTGTTTGTGATTAACTAAAGTGTGCCACTGTCCTGGAATACATTTTGACATGTCTTCATGTCTGTCTCACGGATGTCTAATCTATATCACATTTGCTTAATAAACTCTTGTACAGAACACTGCAGGTCAACCAGTGCTTTATGTTTGTGTCTGTGCGCGTCATATTATCCCAGCCATCTTACAATGGCACCCTGCCACGTTTCATTAAATAAGTGTTTGTTAATATTAGTATTATAAGTTAAGTGTCAAAAGATATGTATTATAAGATATGTGTAGAAATATCTAAATTTTCTGCTGAGTGCTTACTGAATGGCCTTGGTTGTCCCTTCACATCAGTAGAGTATGGTGGCCCTGAGGGTTAAAACAACATTTCACATAACATTTCACAAAGCACAATAACATTTCAGAAAACAACATTGTTGAAAACAACATTTCAGATCATAGTAAGGGAGGGACAAAACTTTTAGTTTTAATTTATTTGGGTTCTATCTAATCACAGTTCATTCAATGGATGTGTTATAGTTTTCTATTGCTTAAGCATGATTTTGAAAACAGTTCATTTTGTCAAAACACTACACACAATTCACACAACCACACAGAGGTATCCTCAGATCTTTTGCAAAATGAAACACTTTACTAAAAACCATACAATCATTTATAAAAGTCCAATTATGTCATTATATGGCACACATGGTTCATTCTGTTTAAAGCAGTTTCACACTGCTATGCTAAACACTTAACATTTCTACTTTTCGTGTGGACTTGATTTCTTTTAGAGGTTTAGAGTAAATTAGATATATTGACAAAACACAACACACAAGACCTGAGGCCTATACTATGAAGCAAGTTCAAGATAACCAGGATATCTTTTGTTATCTGGCTTCACTGAGGCTAACAACTGCAATCACACTAAGCGGTCACACGGCAGAGGTTATCAAGTCAACCAAGGGTTTCACAATCTAGCCATGAGCATGTTCACATAATAGGGGCGGTGTTTGAAGCCTATGACCAATCACAACAGATTGGCATACTTTACCAACAAAGAGCAAACTTTAATACTGTTTTTGCCAGTTGCTTCAAAGTATCAAAACCTTTGTACTTTTAGTGCCATTTAAAGCATGGTTAAAAAAGTTAAACAAATTTTCTGCTTTACACTTTGTTTGCAAATCTACAACACACTCCTTGCAAAACACTACACACAGTTTTTCACAAACAGAAGTGTTTTCCCATTTATTGCAAGAGATTAGATTCTTGAACAAACTATTGAAAATACAAAACATACAGTAAATGAACACCAACAAGTAAGCCTTAGTACTACAAATAGACCTCAGGAAAGTTCACCTCTTCTGTGAGAACTTTGCAAACATGCAGGCATTGAAATCAAGAGGAAAAGTAAGAGAGAGAGAGAGGAGTAGGAGGACAAGAATAAAGAAGAGGACTAGGCAATAGACAGAAACATTGCATATTGCATTGATTGATTACTGTACTGTAATTGTTTCCTTTGTGTTTTGTTATGCACCTGCAATAGAAAAAACATTTGAGACCTGGCGAGGAGTGAGGGGAGTGAGACCGATTTTGGACCTGTGCAGGCTGAACGACGTCATTACACACAGAACATTCACTTGTTGACGATCAGACAGCTGCTGGAATGCGTTTGGCGATTGGATGACCTCCATCGATCTGGCCAATGCATATTTTCACGTCTCCATTATGCAGCGCCACAGAAGGTACTTGCGCTTTGCCATAGGCGGACAGTTTTTCCAGTACAATCGGCTATCGTTCGGCTGCTCCCTCTCACCACGTACATTCTCCAAGTGTGTGGAGACGGCGTTGGCGCCATTCAGGCAGAGCACAACAATGATTGTATGTGAGTGAATAACATTTAAGCATGCACTGCACAACTAATCAAAAGTTTGGTTAAGATGCATCATACAGATGACAGTAGTATGGTCCTTCAAAAAGCAACATCTGACACATATAGTTACATTTTCTAACTATATAGTATATAAATATATATATCCCAATTGTTTTTATTAATTATCAGCAATGTGTCAATAAAAAGATGACAAGTGAATGGTGAAACGGACCTGCTAGTTTTTTGACTAGAAGTTGTGTTTGTTTTTTGAATTGAGCGGCTGTGCAGGGATGCATTTGAAAATGTCCTTGATCTCTTCTATACCACTTTTCTTCACCTGGAAGCTAAGGGATGTCTTAATCCAGACAAGGTGAGAGACCTCTTTGCTTTACATAGATGTTACATGCCACATATACAGTCACATCTGCAACATTTCCAAAGAGCATGGAATGACCACTTTTTAAGATCAGCCAGAAACCAGTCCCCTATGTGGCAGTGGTTAAGCAAAGCAAGAAATGTACAAACTTGTATGGTAAAACCTAGTCGCAGCAAGCACCATCCCTGCCGCTGCCTGAACGTGACTGTGGCCGCCGACTGAGGTGGCGAGACCCAAGGTGGTGAGATGGCGTCATCATGGAAGCATAAAACCCACACATTGGTTTCCTCACAAGTTCATAAGCGGCTTCGGGTTGAGCCGCAAAACCACAGAACTGCCCACAGCCCTGCTGAGACCATCCTCTCACGCCTGGTCTTGGGCCCGGTGTGTTACTGCATGGTTGGGGTTTGGCCTGTTGGCTGGACAGGGCCCAGCTGGGAGTACATCTCATCCCTACGGCCTTCGCCTTGGGTTTAACCAATAGCGAACCCCGTTAGAGGGCGGAGCACGTACAACATAGAAATATAGGTTACCTGGTGTAACCCGGGTCCTCAGAGGGAGAGAGAGAGAGGGGGACGAGAGAAGCACACAGCTAGGGGAAGAAGGCGAATTAATGACAAGCATTAATTCGTTATGGGTGTGTACAAATGGAGAGGAGAGAGAGGAGCTCAGTGCATCCTAGAACGTCTCCCGGCAGTCTAGACCTATAGCAGCATGACTAAGGGGTGGCTCAGGGGTCACCTGAGTCAGCCCTATCACACTGTGATACTAATTCTGTTAATAAACATTCTGTAACATGTAAATGACATGATAGCTAACAATGCTACTAAACAAACCAATCTTGGAAGATGTATGTTCCTTATCACCCACAGAGTTCAGGACATATTTAAAGAATTAACTCTACTATCAAAGATAAATTGAATCCTGAAATAGCTTGATGTATTGCCTATTGTGCTATATTCCATTCAAAGTGCAACTAATGCAGCTACAATCCTCATGAAGTATAAATGGGTAGACCAATGTCCACATCAGCTCCACCAACAGCTTGCAAGGAGGGGGAAAGCCATGGCGAGTGTTTTTTCCTTTTCTTCCTTCTGCTGAATGAGCTCAGGCGGAGGTACGTGCAAGGCAGTCACACAAGCAGAACACAAGGGCTCCTCTACATGGCGGTACTCTCATTGCAGTGTGTTCTGGAAAAAGAATAGACGAGCACCCCAGTTCTTAGTAGCAAAGTAAAAATAACCACATCACAAACATGCAAAAGGGGTTAACTCTACAGGCGGGTTAAAAAACCCACTGGACTATTCCATGAAAAAAGTATAAGAGCAATTCAGAAAGTACTGAAGGACATGTTCTTCAAGCTCTCATCCTAATTCACAGTCTGACAGAAAGGTCATTGCTCTGTAGTGATGTCTCAACCATACAGATCAAGAGAAAATAAATTTAAAAAATCAACTTTGAAGATGAGTAGTTAATCTGAAGTTCATAAAAATAACTCCTGAATAAAATATATATTAATTTCAAAATCTTTGCAGGTATGCATTTTCATTAACTATTTATTGTTTGGGGTTGACTCATTTACATGTATTAGTTACAATTTAATAAATTGTATTAATGTATTTGCTTGATTCGGTTGAATTTACATTTAACAGTTTACCAGTTTACCATTCAACCCATTGATTTTCACAGCACCTCCGCTTTCAGTGTGGGAGTCGATCCAAATGTCAACCGGAGGTCGGTTGATGATGCTGCGACTGGCAGCGGCGTACTAGTATTAGGCGTACTAGCTACAGTTGCCAGGTCTGTCTGTGGTACCACGGCATTTGCTGAACTGTTTGTGTCTGTCACATTTCATATGTGACTCCACTGCTTTTATGCCCATTGTGCCTAGTTTAAAAACTTTTTTACATAGTACGCAGCGCGCTTCACATGGATTTTCTTTAACAGGTTTCAACCAGTCATACTTACTGTTCTCCAGCCACGTTTGATTAAATTTACACTTTCCCATCTTACTTTAAATAATGTTATTAGCTAGCTAGCACCGAAAGAATGGAATGACGATTCCGATAGAAAGCAGAAGCCGATATCATTTGCGGCTAAATACCTCGTACTAAAAGTTGCCCAGAGATAGAACACTTGGAAGACGCCGGTGTTCCATCCAATCACGTTCTTCACTTCTCCTCCACCACACACACAAACACAACATAGCAACACAACCATGTAGACGCATGCGCATGTGGGGACATTTTTGTGGACTGAACGTTCAACAAACCAACCGATCGTCTATTTTTTAAGACCTGTGAAAACTGAATTTAAGACAATTTAAGACATTATAAGGCCTTAAATTTAGGAAAATTGATTTAAGACAATTTAAGACTTTTTAAGGATCCGCGGATACCCTGACCAAACTAAGAAAATATTTTTTTCTTGACCAAAAAAACACAGCCATAAATGTATACACAAGCATTGATGAATCCTCATACTAAGACCCTAGTGATTTCAGATAATAAGTGAATTGGCTATTGTGTCCTCTATTCACTATTTTCATAAGGCTTTAATGTGTTTCAGATGTGGTTAACATTCTCCATTCACATTCCTTTTAATGTATTAAAACCAGCTGTTATCATAAATCAAAGAGTTCTCTTCGTGGTTTCAGTTGACAGACAGCCCTTTAAGGTAGAGAAGAATGGCTGATCCAAACCAATAAAGTTATCTACAACAAAATGAATGGGTACGTTTTTTTCCATTGCTTTTTCCCCTGCAGTCAACCTAAATCAGGAGTGATCTATTCCTTCCACCTGCATGAGCAATCGGCCTGTTGATCAGTACAGAACAGAAGCTGTCAATCAAATAAGGTTGTGTGTGTGATTGCGTTATAAGTGGCTGCTTTGTTCGCGGGCATATTAGTTCGTTACACGCAGGTGCTGTTCGTTGCCTCTCCCTATGTTTTGTTTTTTGCTTGTAGCTGCCCGTACAACTCGATTGTTGAATTTGTGCGCAAGGAGTTATATTGGGCAAATGCCAGTTAATATCTGCACATGTGAAATTATATATATGTAACCCCGGTCCCGTGTAGCTAGTAAATATGGCTGACCGTAACTAGGGTGTTGAAGTACAACGAGACGGGGTCTGAGTTCGTCTAAATATAGCTCTATAAAAAGATGATAACACAGGTGTTAATCGAAACAATCAGACTTATTTATTACAGTGTCAATAATTAACCATTTGCATATTAATTGACGGGTTCACGGTTGACCTTTAAATATTGTATTGATAACAGTGTTCAGACTTCTCCTACCAAGTTTTAACAGGTTTGAATCACAATTAACCCTTTTCTGAACCTAAAGGGAAAATATAATCAAACT
>JAVQJD010048086.1:0-21934 GCA_036023655.1 Nannoperca australis | reverse complement strand
GTCTTGACTCTATTTTCTATTCATTTCACAACGTATGGTGGTGAATAAGTGTGACTTTTCATGGAAAACACAAAATTGTTTGGGTGACCCCAAACTTTTGAACGGTAGTGTATGTTGTTTGTATTTGATGAATATATTGTTTTGTATCTTCTAATCACTCAGATCTGTACAACCGGAGCTCAAAGGCTGCGAGTCGACAAACAGAAAGCTTTTATATTTTAAATCATTTTAAATCAGGATTATGAACACGTGCAGGTGCCACTAGACACAACAAGGTGACAGCATGTCGTGCTTCACCTGAGCGTAGCGGCGACGGGGTGCGTCAGGCTGAGGTTCCCCAGGCTGCGGAGGTCCAGGGAGAAGCAGTAGTGATGGGCGGAGGAGGGGATGGACACTTTGGGAGCGGACACGCTGACAGACGAGGCTCCGCCGGGTTCACCCTGCAAACCTGCGTCGTTCAGGTGACTTCCTCCAGCCTCAGCTGCCGGCGCCGTGCCGAGCCGAAGCTCCTCCAGCAGAGACTCTGCTTCACTCTCTGTGTGAGAGGAAGGAGGAGGAAGAGGAGCAGCACCAGGAGGAGGAGGAAGAGGAGGTTTTGGGACCGGAGAGGAGCTGCGAGGTCTGGGTTTAGCAGGAGGAACAGAGGGAGGAGCGTCGGAGTGCGTCGCATCTCCACTTCCTCCTTTCTTCCCTAAAGACTGAAGACATCACAGGAAGCAAACAGGACACGGTCAGAGGTCAGAGGTCAGAGGTGAAGCAGCTTTAAAATAAAACCAGACTGATCAATAAGAGTTAGTTGTAATGAAACACGCGGAGACGGAAAGAACGTGTTCTTCACTCTTCAGAGCAACAAATGCTTTCTGCACTTTTATCACTTCTCACCCACAACTATGTGTGTGTACCTGCGGTGTGTGTGTGTGTGTGTGTGTGTGTTTACCAGCGGTGTGTGTGTACCTGCAGTGTGTGTGTACCTGCGGTGTGAGTGTGTGTGTACCTGCAGTGTGTGTGTACCTGCGGTGTGAGTGTGTGTGTACCTGCAGTGTGTGTGTACCTGCGGTGTGAGTGTGTGTGTACCTGCAGTGTGTGTACCTGCGGTGTGAGTGTACCTGCGGTGTGAGCTCCTCCCTCCTCAGGGTAACAGCCACTCCCACAGTGGGCTGCAGGTCGGCGGGCAGCACCGGCAGCGTGTGATTGGTCCGTTTGGCCGGCCGCAGTATGAACGCTCCCTCCACCGTCGCCGCCTTCGTCTCCAGATCCACAGAAACCTCCGACAGGGCGGCGACAGAGACGCCGGTGCTGCCCAGAGAGCGGTTCCCGCAGCACAGGTGTATCTGTGGAGCACACACAGGTGAAGCTACCTGCCCCGCGGCAGGTGGTGGAGATCTCTCCGCCGGACGCTCACCTGTAAAGCCGGCTGCTGGGACAGGAAGCTCTGCAGGACCTGCTTGCTGCTGCGGATGCGCACAGAGGCGCGCTCCGGCTGGAAGTCGGGGCTCAGCAGGTTGTGGAAAGGCTCGCTGGTGATGTCGTTGCCCAGTAACGAGTAGTAGAAGAAGAACTCCGAGTCCTCCGCCGACAGCTTCACGCTGCTGGACACCAGCTGAGGGGAACTACACGTTTACTCTAAACGCCACTTTGTTTGTTTGTTTGTTTGTTTGTTGTTAGTTTGCTTTTATATTTGCTCGTGTTGTGTTCCTAACTCGTGCTGAGGTCCCTCTCACATACCTGACAACAAATCTAAATATTGAACGTGGAGTCCTGTCTGTGTTTACTTAAAGTTATACAACACTGAGGCTGCTTTATTGGTCCATCTATACAATATATAGATATTTGATTAGTTCAACACTAAAAGCCTATCACAATACTTTTAAAGTCCAGATTATTTCATGAATATTGACGCAGCACTTTCTCGTGTTGGAGAAGTTTTAAAAACTGCTCGATTAATCGATTAATTATCGATCAATAAAAGAACTGTTTACGAGCAGTACATAGTAAGTGATGACCAGAGAAGTGATTATTTTCTGTAGTCAGTGACTCCAGATGTGGAAACATTACTTCAGTTATCAGTAGAGCTGCAACGATAACTCCATTAATCGATTAGTCGATCGAAACTTAAAATTAATCACCAACTATTTTCATAATCAATGAATCATTTGTGTAATTTTTCTATCAGAAAAGTCAAACATCTGCTGCTTCCAGCTTCTTCAGTGTGAAGAGTTGCAACTTTTCGGACAAAACTTTGGAAATTTGAATTGATAAAACGATTGATTGATTGAAAGTGATCGTTAGTCGCAGCCCCAGGTGTCAGTCGGAGGTCGCAGCGGCGTCCTCACCTGTTCTAGTTTGGTAGCGAAGGCCACGGTGACGGACAGGACGAACATGTCGGAGCAGAGGTCCGCGGGTCCGACCTGATGGTAACCCTGATCCGGGATCAGCGCGGCCTGCAGGTCGTCTGGGAGCAGCTCGGTCAGCGCAGGAGAACCTGCAGAACTCAGATCAGTTACTGCCTCAGGTCAGAGACTGTCTCCAACAGAGACCTTCGTTTGTTGTGTTTGTTCTAAAAAACTGGTGCTTTTCCAGCAGCACACAGTGCCTTGCTCAAAGGGTTATTCATGTTCTTATACCGGGACACACACAGAACGAACACACACACACACACACAGAGAATGAACACACGGAGAACGAACACACAACACATGAGACAAACAGCAGCTGACCTTGTCGGGGCGGGGCCTTCTTGGCTTTGAACCTATCAGGAGAGGGTTGGGGGGGCTTGGCGTCGCTCTCCAGCAGCATGCTGATGAACAGGGCTGGTCTCTGTTTGGTGTATTTACTGCTGAGCAGTGGATACCAGCGCGGCTCCTGACACACACACACACACACACACACACCTTGTTTTTTCACTGGTCCCACTGATGCTTCAACGTGTCACAAACAGGAAGTGGTTTACCTGCTGGACCTCCTGCACAGACCGCAGGTCCAGCACGATGTAGCCGACGCTCTCCCTCCTCTTACTCACAGAGTCAATGGCAAAACACTGGAGCTTGATGGGAGTTCTCTGCAGCCTGCGAGGACAGAGTCCGTTACCGACGCAACAACCGACCCGTCACATTCAAAGACTGACAGAAAGTCCGAAACACCAAAGGTTTGATGGTTCCAGCCTCTCGAACGTTAGATGTTTCCTCGTCTTAACGCTGCTGTAAACTCAGTATCTCGGGGGTTCTGACATCGGATTTGTTTTGTAGACAGATTAATTACAACCGCGAAGATTTTAGGATAACTTGAACATGAAAAATAGTGTTAGCTGCAGCCGTACAGTCGCTACAACCTCTTCAACTCTCAGGTGAATGATCCTGAACACAAACACACAGCTTTCATTCCTGAAACAGCAGCTGGAGCTGAGAAGGCGTCTCTCACGTCCCTCTGTAACGTGGTCTTTGTGTGAGTTCTGCAGACCTGTGCTGGTGCAGCGTCCTGCGGTCCAGCTCCCAGGCCAGCTCGGTGCTGAACTGCGGCTGGTCTCTGTGCTCCACCGGGTCCGTGGACAGCTGCTCGCCGTCGAAGCTGGCCTGCACCACCAGACTGAGCCGGGGACTCTTGGGGAAGTGACGACCTGGTGGAAGGACAGACGGGTACAGAGGTTCTGCAGCTGGCTGGTAGCTTCGTGTGTCCAGCAGCCACTTTAGTTGGCAGGAGGTAAATAATAATAATAACAATAATAATAAGTCCACAGCCTGTAGTCACGGTGGTGTACGGGTGTAGACTGGTAGCTGGAGGTGCCAGTTAACCTCCTGGACAGTGCAGACGTGCTATAGAGCAAGGCACCTGACCCCATCACATCACAACAACGAATGCATGTTTATAGCCCGTGTGTGTGTGTGTGTGTGTAAATTAATAATAATGTATTAATAATAAAGTGGTTCTTCTCTTTGTGAAGCTTATTATCATTAAAGAAAAGAGTGTGTTTGACATGAATACTGACAAAACTATAAATATCACTCAGCTGCAAGAGTTGAGCAGCATCATAATAATAATAATAATAATAATAATAATAATAATAATGAAACAGCGTTAAAGATGAGATGAAGCATCACATTTAAGCTTCATCACAACACGGTCTCATATCACAGAACTGATGAAGACAACAATGCTCAAATCTCCAGGCAACCAGCCTACAAAAAGTAAAAAGACTACAAAACCCAGCGTCAGTAATGACAGACTTAAAGAGACAGAGGAAACTGTACTAAGTTAAGTTCTAAGGAGAACCAAGAGAAGCCAGCACATTACTGCTGTTCTTAAACCTTTGCACCAGCTTCCTGTCTTTTACAGGTCTCAATATATCTCTGATCTCCTTGAAGACCTCAAACGCACCACGACTACTAACAACATTAAACTGTCAGCTGTTCTCCGGTGTGTGTAATTTCTTTTTACTGTATTTTATCTCATCAAAATGCTTTTCTTTGCCCGTGTAAAGCACCTGTGTGTCGCTAAACTCTCTTACAAACAGAAATATCACAGAAAGTCAAATTAATGTTATTTTAAGATTTAGATTTACTTTCGTATTATGATTATTTAATGTTCAACTTATTTAGAACGTGTAATTGTGCCTCATTACATCGCTTTATTGTTTTTTAGACAGAAAAGATAAATAAATAGCTAATTCCACTAACTAACTAACTAACTAACTAACTGCTAGCTTGATCAGCAGCAGCAACAGGCGGTTTTATTCCACAGCCGGTTAAATACCGTACAAATAACTCGTGTCAGCGCGATGTGCTGCTGCTTTACGTATTTAAATCATGTATTATCTCACATTTGGTAACGTTTATTGTGTTTAATTGACATTAAAAGCAAACTGCGTGCGGCTGGTTACAGGTGATAATCCGCCCGCTTACCTTCCAGGATGGACACAACGATGAGGAGTTGGTCTGTCTTCGTAGTCATGATGACATTTGTACAGAAAACTGTTCAAAAGCTCCTCGTTACGCCTTCGTTTCGGTCCACAACTTAATTTATGGACAGAAAAGTCCAACACAAGTGAGATATTTAGTTTTACTAAGACGCCGAGTGTCCGTTACAGGCAGCAAACAGCCGCTTTGTTGTCAAGCTTTGGCGCCACCCATTTTGTTTCAGAACCGGAAGTGATGACGGAAACGCGTCAGTGTTCAGCGCCATCTGCCGGCAGGAGGCGGAACTGCACGTTACTGCCACAACGAGGCTGCTACTACTACTACTGCTGTACTATACTTTACTACTGCTACTATTGCTACTCTGCTATACTACAATACTATTTCTACTACTACCACTAATATTACTACTTTTACCACTACTACTATACTATACTAACACTACCACTACTTTTACTATTATCACTATTTTTAAGGAACAGCATATCAGTTTTAATGAAAATAAAAATAGCTTAAAACTGTGCTGGCTGTACATCAGCCCAAGGAATGACACCAAAAATGGGAAAAGATGAGTAATATAATAATAACGGTTAATAATAATCCACTCATGCTGATAGAAGGTCCCCTTTCTAAACACCTGTGCTTTCACAAAATAACTTGCTATATAAAATATATTATAATAATAATATATAAATAACTAAATAGTTTGTAATGTGGTACGTTTGAAAGCAGAGAGAAGATCCATTACAATGTGTGGGTTATTGTACTTCTCACTGTGTCACTTATAAAGAGACAGACACAATAATATATATATAAACATCCTTTAATCATGATTGCCAAACATATGAATTAAGGCATATACAGTATAAAAAAGCAACAGCAGGTTTCATGTTTATACGATTTCAGTGTGTTTTTAACTGGATACACCGGGTGGACGAACTGAACATACCAAGCAGCCTTTTATAAGACAACACTGTGTCTCCCAAAAGATGACAGCATTTTGTAAACAGAGTTCATAGCACTATATTCAAGTAATAGAATGATCACTGATACTATGCAGGTAAGGTGTTGTGTAGGTGAGGCAGAGCCGCTGATAGACAAGCTCGGGCCACACAACAGGAAGAACGGGTCAACCTATAAATATTTAAACTTGTGTGTTCCCACATTAGCCTAAATGATCTTTTTATTTTTTATTGTGTCACATTTGAAGCAGTCAGTTTTTATTTGGATGCTTGCAGCCCGTCTGACACCTCTGTTGATCCTTCTCTGATATCTCTGCCTCAGAATGACACCTAGCATGCTAACATTAACGTGGTTCCCCACTGGGCAACTGGTTGATTGTCTGTATGACACAACACGATGGCATTGAGGTTGAAGCTGACCTCCATGTGGCCACACTGGATATAGTTGTGCATACATATCAGCGAGCTAACATCAGCATCTGATCAGCAGCGCGGAGTTAAAGTCACTGTAAACTCAGTATCTTTACCTGGAGAAAACAATTATAATATTTTACATTGTTGTCTGATGTTTTGTTGATCAGTTATTTGCTAGTTGCAGCCTACTGTCTACCCAAATATTATAGTAATTCTGTGGTGATTGACCTCTGTGACTTTTAAATTAATACATTTTAAAGTCATGCAGACGCAAAATGACAATGATTAATAGGTGTCAGTTTCCTGCTCACTGTTGAGTAAACTACTGAGCGTCTTTGCTAAATGATCCTGCTAACCAGTTAGCAGAGAAATACTGCAAACAGCTTCACTCATGTAACTTGAAATGAATGAGTTAACCCAATAAAGTGACAGTGTCTGAATCTGAGCAAATATCAGCTGGATACAACAAGTAACAACGTCGATGTCAGGATGGAGGCGCTTCAGGGATGCAGTGGGACATCCAATCACAGGTAGCCATGACGACTGGATCTAAACGTTGCAGGCCTGGACGACAAAGGGTGCGCTTGTGACACTTGTTTGTTCTAGAGATGTTTGGCACCGATGCTGAAAACATGACCGTTCTTGTCTATCAGAGGATCTGCGGTGAGCTAGTTAGCTTGTAGGTGGCATGGGTGCAGGGGCGGAGCAAAGGATTGTGGGACACCTCTCAAGTACGCATCCCCACTGGCATCACGCTCAGTACAAATACGGGCATTATACTTAAAGGACGATTCCAGTGAGATCCCAGTTCGCCACATTGTTTTCCAGCTTTTTATCGTGTTAGATGTTCATCAAAAGAAACGTTCTGAAAGAAACACCATCGTATGGTTTGACTTGATCCCAGTGAAGAAGAAAGCATCGATTTGGAGCCGATACACTCCACTCAAAAAGAAACTAAACCTTAAACTTGTAAGTTCCTTAAAACAAGACATAAATAAAAACAGGAAAACTGCCGTAACTAAAAACCTATGTCCTACATTTGACTGTCGAGCGATGAAACTCCTTTTAATCATAAAACAACATTTTGTAGCTCGACAAACAAAGTAAACTCCATTAGCTTTGAGTGTAGTGTCGGCGTTAGAGGTAATAATAAAGAAAGTGGTGTAGAAAATGTGCAATAACTCAAGTTAACACTGGAATTGTCCTTTAGAGGTAGTGTGACTAACAATATCGCTGTAAGTACTCACTAATGCAAGTGCGACTCCTGTCACACACCATTCATTCACCTCGCCTCAGGTCGCTCCTCAGACTGAAGCACTGTTGAAAAGCAGCTAAATAAGTGAAGACCATTTACTTCCACCTTTAGTCCCGACAGACAGGAAGTCATAAACCGCTCAGCCACTAGGGGTCGCTCTGTCAGTTCAACCTGGCTGCCTGACAGACTGGATCCCAAACCGGCTGCTGACACGAGAGGTAACAAACTGGGGCTGACGGGTACTCGTGCAACAACACCAACTACCGTCAGCTACTAAAGAAACAGCGGTTCTGTTCCTGCTGGTCCCGGCCCGCTCCGCTCCGCCCGCCGCTCCCCTGCATGTTAGTGCTCTGCCATGAATCTGTACAGAATATTTACACCACTGGGCTCCTACATGGCACCGGGCAGGTCGATGTGAAGGTTTACTCTCACATAAAGACAATACAATCAACATGGTTACGCTCAAGAACAGCTTAGTAATACAAATGTAGCGTCAGCACTATGGAGGGAAGAGGACCACTTCAATAATCGTAATATAAGAATAATAAGGATAATAATAGACTTTTTAGCTTCCTAATGCTGTTTCCCAATAGGAGTTAAAAAACGATCAACACTATTGGGATCATGTAAGTCATCATCAGTACATTCAGTCATATCGTCATCATAATACACTATGATAAATGTGCATTTTATAAAGTTAAACACCACAGCGTGGTGCTGGGATGTTGAGTTTTACACACTCGGCCTGACTTCTGTCAAAATCCTGCAAAACCCGAAGCTTCAAAGGTCAGTGATGTGGATTTGTACAGACAGCTCCTCCTTCCTGCTTCCTGTCCGCGATGACGTGTTATAAAACAGGTGGCTGGCATTTAGTAAGAAATGAAAGAGGGTTATTTTTTTTTTTTTTACTTTTGTTCTCTGCCTCTCAGCGAGGCGAAGCTTATTCTACACCATGGAATTGATGTCTGATAAATCTGCCGTTCCTCATGTGCGACGTGGTCACATGGTCCTACTTCTTCCCATCGCTGTCTGTGGAGACAAGAGGACAAAACACAGGCCGTCAGGAGCATCCTGGCCGTTCCACTCAGGACGTGTTCGCACCAGAAGAGCTTCCAGAGTCAATCAAAAGCTTAAAAGCAGAGCAAAGTGAAACAAAGGAGGTGCAGTCAGTGTTTAGCTCGAACACCTTAACGCTGCATTCCTGCAGAAATCTAATGCAGAAGGCAACGACGTTCCTGCAAACTGAGTTTCAAAGTGATCTGAAATGAACTAAAACCTTTGGCTGCCCGTGCAACGCAGCAAGCGTATGGAGTGATTTGGAAAATGCAAATACGGATGTAACAAGAACCCGATTTGTAGTTAAACTCGGACCCGAGACGTGACAGGATGCTGTTCATTGTGAACTGACACCTGAACAACATGCTAGCACCACTCGCTAGCACTCAAACTACTCAAAAGGCGGCGAGCGGGGCAACGTGGCGACGTCGAGAAAGAAACTTCCTGTAAATGTCCTCTGAAACGCAGCAGCGACGACTTTAAACGACACAAAAGTGCTGTGACGGCTACAAAATGTCCCACAGTTCAACTTTAGAGGAAAAGCGAGAGAATGACGACAAACACACGGTGTTTGTTCACGACTTAAGAAGATCATTAATCAGTGATGTTCAGATGCTTCGGGCTTCTGCAGGTGTTTCTGTGTTTATCTCCTCTATTTCCCACGTATAGATCACTGCAGGCTGCGGCTCAAACAAAGCCAGCGATGTACGGCCGGAGGAAGAGCTTCAGAAAACACGCTGCATGCTGGGTAATAATCCACTGCATGATGATGTCGACAAGAGCTCATTAAGCAGAGAAGAGTTCATATACTTGATTTCCGGCTGATTCTGACATGAACAGCTCTTCTTTTTCTTATTATTGTGCAGTTAAATCCTAAATTGATCTTGTTCTTCGCTAAATTCTCTATTTATATTGCACTGACTTGCTTCTAGTGGTTTTTCTGTATATATTTATGCACCAAAACTAATTCCCTGTATTGGCAATCTTAAACCAGCGCTGTGCATTACAGAAGCACAGCACGCTGCTTTTATATGCAAACTAATTACTTTAGTTTTTAATTACTTCTTCCATCTGATTAAGTGCTAAACACTATTGGATTTGACATTTTCTGAAAATACATTAACTTAATGATCTTAAACAGTGAAGTGATCGCATCCCGCGAGTAGTAAGACTCATTGAAACATTTATAACAACAGACTCTCAGACTGAGAACAAAGGTGACATTTCTGACCACAACAACTCAAAGCTGCAGGATGTGAGTCTGGGAGCAAACGTTTGAGACGTACCGGAGGAGGAGTGTCCTGACACCTGCTGACTGGAGACCAGCGACCTGGAGCTCAACCCTTCAACACAGAGCAGCGACAGGAAGTCAGCTGTCAGACATCCACAGCACTCAAACACAGACGTCTGTGGAATCGACAATGAGTCCGGCTTCGGCCAGAAAGATCACGTGAAGCGCCTTGTAGCACGTTTTACATGGATTATACCACTATATATATATATATATATATATATATGTGTGTGTGTGTCTCTATGTGTCTCTGTTCATCTTACACCGACTGACCAACAGTATGTGGTCACCTGACCACTATCCTCGTTAATCTGTTGCCATGACAACCGTTAGCCGCCGTACTGATAAACGTATTAACTTATTTGATCAAATGTGAATATTTGTATTAATCCACATTATCTCTTTGTTTTGTCTTTTTTATTTTAATTAACATTTTTATTGAACTCAGTTATTAATCTGTTTTATTGTTATGAACATTTTCATGACTTTAAACTGCAATAACCTGCTCTGCTAACGTTTGACTGATTGATTGATTGACGCCTAAAGTCCGACACACTTTGCGGTGTGTGTATGTGTGTGTGTGTGTGTGTGTGTGTGTGTTTGCGTGTGTGTGTGTGTGTGCATGTGTGTGTGCATGAGCGTGTGTGTGTGTGTGCATGTGTGTGTGTATGTCTGCAAGTGTGTGTGTGTGTGTGTGCATGTGTGTGTGTGTGTGTGTGCGTGTGTGTGCATGTGCAAGTGTGAGTGTGTGTGTGCGTGTGTGCATGTGCGAGTATGTGCGTATGCGTGTGTGTGAGTGTGTGTGTGCGTATGCGTGTGTGAGTGTGTGTGTGTGTGTGTGCATGTGTGAGTGTGTGCGTGTGTGTGTGCATGTGCGAGTGTGTGTGTGTGTGTGTTGTACCTTGGTAGATGTCGTACTGTCCTGACATCAGGTTGTAGCTCATGCCCAGGTGTGTGTGATGGTGTGTGTGCAGGTGTCGGGCGAACGACACGTGGTTCCTCTCTCGCTCCGTCTCTCTCTCTCCCTCAGGGGAACCCTTCTCTCCGGGCTGTACACACACACACACACACACACACACACACACACACACACACACACACACACACACACACTACTGAACCTCTCCTTTGTGTCGCGCCGTCACTTCACAAACACAAAGTCTCGTTGGGGACGGATTCACCTGCAGGACGACGTCGGAGCGCTGAGAGGAGTGTTTTTATAACTAGATCCTTTAATGTCCACCAGGCGGCGCTCAAACAAACATCAGACCAGATTGAAGTGAATGAGATAAACCCCAACAGCTGATTTGTCGCAGTTTAAGAGGTGATTGTTATCGTGTTTGTTTCATTAGTGTGTCTAGATGTCGTCTTTAATGTGAGTCTCCTGAAAACCATCTTATGAGAATGTGTTCATGTCTTCGTCAACTGTTTTTAAAACGTCTTTCCTTCCACGTTTTGTGCAAATCATCAAGTAACATTCTGTGTGTTTGCATTTTTATCTCTTTACTTCCCACGCGGTTGAATTTCACCCGCAACTGCCTGGAGAATAAAAACACTGCAGCGTGTCTTGTAAAAGCCTCAGCCGTGATGTTAAGCATCCTTAATTGGTTATAAATTAGATTAATACGTACTAAAACTCTGACCTGCTCCTATAAATATTCATTTATTTAGAGGAATTCTGTCAGACTTGAAGTCAGACATCAGGCAACACTCTCCGGCGGATACTCCTCTGCCTCTTTGTGATGGTCCAGCGTCTGTTTGGGGGTTTTTGAAGCTGTGTTACCGATGTGTCCTCACTCTTTGTGTGTTCATGTAAGGTAAGGGTGTTCTTTGTTACACTACGAAACCTTACATTTGCTGTGTTTGTCGTTAACCTTCTCTTATTCAAATGTGTTGGTGGGGAAGCGTCCTGTGTGCGGTGTGGCTGTAGAGTGAGCGGCGTCTCACAGCGGGGGATTTTCCGTGGTACTGGTGGCTCTGCTGCTGCAGCAGCTTCACGGCGGAGGACGAGGACGAGGACGAGTCGCTGCTGGGTTTGCCGCTCGCCACTCCTCCTCTGCTGGGCGGCGTCACCTCCGACTCCTCCCTGCCCGCCGTCTTACCGTACAGAGGGTAGTGGAAACCTGGTGGACACAAACACAGATACACAGCCACAGACGAAGAAACACACACACATATATCAATATTATATTAACCATAGTGAGTAATAACATCTGGGAGTCTTCAATTTGTACTTAAAATCCCTCTGAATGAAAGATGGACTTAATTTTACATTTAAAAGAGCAGCATTTGGGGTTAACTAATAGATACATTCATGTTAGGATGTTTTTAAAGAGGGTTCGTGAATGAATTAAGGGGGTTTAAAGGGTTAAAAAAAACACATTTTCACTGTAATTACAAACAAACCTTATAAGGTAAAATGAAGTGATGGCTTTGATGCTTTATGGTACATTTAAAGATGTTCTTACCACTTAAAATCCCCTAAATAATGCAGAAACCTCACTAACAATACCTAAATATTTCACAAACATTTCCAAAAGAATGGCAATTTTTTAAATTATTATCATAATAAAGACCTTACAAGAAGCTACAAAGAGAACTGGAGCTTCAAATGCTTTCAATACTATTTTAAATCCTTCAACGCCAATAAAATCTTTCACGTACAAAGAAATAACATTTTATTTGCCTTTTCTAGTTCACTGTGTGTTCGTCACTGTGAGCTATTTTAACAATATATGATTATTTGTTGGGGAACCTTTAAAAGAAATAGTTTGACACCTTATTTGCTGACAGTTAAATGAGAATCTTGCTTGCCTCTGTTCGGAGGTAACACAATCCACCTACCAGCACCTTTAAAAGCTCCTTAATGAACACGTTACAGCTCATATTTGGTTTAATTCCTACAAAAATCAAGATTAGAAATGATAGGCTAGCTGTTTCCAGTCCTTATGCTAAGCTATGCTAACTGGCTGCTGAGTGTGGCTTCATTTTTAACCACACAGATGTGAGAGTGGCGTCAATCTTCTCATCTATCTCTCCCCAAAATGTTAAAATAGGTAAACCCAGACTCTTACCTGGGTAACTGTGGACCAGGGTTGGGGACACCCCTCTGTAGGAGCCCCCGCCGCTCTCACACATTGCCAGGTAGGGCGGGTAGGAGGAGTGTTGGTACTGGATGTAGGGCTGCTGGTGGCTCATGGGAGGAGACACCGCCGCCCGGGCACTCTGGGACTCCTCAGACAGCCCTCCCATTGGCTCCTGGCCTTGATCATCCAGCCCCTCCAGCCTATCTAAGTCCTCCATGTCGATGGCGGGCGGGAGATCGTGGGATCCATGGACCCTGGTTTTCTTAGCATCTCCGCCCACACCTCCTCCCCTGTCTCCTCCTCCACCTCCTCCCCCTGAGGTCATCTTGGCCCCGGCAGGCTCCACGGTAACTCCCCATTCTTTCCCCCTGTCTGCTTCACCCTCGTCGGCCTCCTCCCCATGTAGCTCTGAGTATTTGCTGTGGGCGAGGCAGTGAGCCAAGGCCGGGCCGTCTGAGGGCTAGATCGATGAGGACAAGTGTTGGTGCTAGTTGCAGTGTTTCCCCTATAAGTCTTTGTTAACAGTGGTGGGTGGAAGTCATTACGGAGTGAGTTCAACTTCGGTCCACGTCTCTGTTCCAGGTTTGGTTTATATGGCCAGTTGCAGACCTAAAAATACCTATTTCGTAAGTCTAAATGTTAGCCCTTTAGCGTTTTGTGTCTTTTTTGGAAGGAAAGGAAGGATAATTTATGACTTTCATTTGTACATTTTCTCTTTAGCAGGGGTGGAGAATCTCCTGCTGTGGTGGCCCACCGCTGCCGAATGACTATAGAGGAAACACTGTGTACTTGAGTGAACAGAACCATAGACAGACCATCTATCACCGGCTCTGGGTGTGATGTTGATGAAGGATGACGACGTTTCAACACCGGGGGCGACCGGAGTGTGGCGTCCCCTCTCAATGACACGTCTCACACATGATCAACTGTGGAATTTAGGCCAAACTGAAGGAAAAGACAACCTACCCTCCCACACACGGCTTTCATTCAACTCATTACATTTAGCAGGTGATCTGGGGAGTCTGGGGTCGAACCCTTCTGGTTGATAGGCACACAGCTGTACCTCTCAGCCACTTCCGCCTTACATGTTTAGTTATTATCACCCCCTCGAACCCACAATCCCTGGCTTGGGAGGCCAGTGCCTTATCCGTTAGGCCACCGGGGCACCTCATGTCACTCAAGCTTTTTTACATAGTCTTCTAGAGTTAGAGGTTAAATGCATCGTGAGATGGCATGGTTAAAAATCTGTACAAGCTTCACGAAAGAGCAGCTCATATAAAAAACAACACTTTCTTTTGTTCCTTTGTGTTTTTCATTTACAGCTAAAGATTGAATTCCCCCACTAATTCTTTCAAAACATTAAAAAACATTTGCATCCATCAAATCAAACCACACAATTACAGACTAAAGTATTATGTCAAAGTACAGCTACAGCACCACAGAAGCCACATGGTCTTTGTTGTTAGCACCTATTGGTTTTCTGTACACACATTAATCTCTTTGTGACCCTCGACAGTCGTTAAAACAACACCATCATCATCAGCGGCGGCGGCGGCAGGTTATAGACAGAGGGAGAAACTTACACTGGAATAGGAAACATTTGATTCCAGATCTGTCTGACTGTTTGGGTTGTGGAGTGATGAAGAAGAGGAAGAGGACGGGGACTTGATGTCATCACAGTCTTTCATCGAGACCTGGTGCTGGTCCACCATGCCACCGTGCACAGCCTTTACGCCCAGACTCTGTCCCCTGTCTCCCCTCTCGCTCATCTCCACGTAGGAGAGGACGGGTTTGGGACAGCAACCTTTAGCACCATCTGGACCTTTACCTAGCATGGGTCCACCGGCTGACCCCCCAACCATATGTTTATCGTCCTCACTGTCTCTCAACCCTTGTCCCCTCTCGCCCCTCTGCTTGGCACTGTGCATCTGGTCACAGCATTTGGAGGCAAGTAACAGTTTCTGGTCCATGTACAGTCCTCTAGAGTACTGGCCGTAGTACAGCGACTGGGCCAATGCGGTCTGGGTCTGACTCATAGCCAGCTGGAGCTGGGACTGGGGTGGCCCGTCGCCTTTCTTTGAGTCTGAGAAGTCATGTGAAGAGCTTTTGTCGTCCTCTTTTATTTCGTCCTTTCTGTCTTTCCCTTTGCCTTCAAGGGCAGAGCTTTTGTGGAAAGCCGCGTTGCTGCTGTTTTGCTTGTCTGACTGCATGTACCCCTGCAGGTAGTAGGGCTCGTAGCTGTGGTAGTATGGGGATTGGGGGTCTTTTGATGATGGGGCAGATGCTGTGGGTGGGGTTTTGACAGAGTTACCATGGTTACTGATAGAGCTCACGTCTGACGAGGCAGAGGAGCCGGACTTGGATCTGAGTCCATCCGAACGACATTCAGAAGATCCCCCATCGTCCCCGGCGTCTGAGATGTCGGAGTAGGCGGGGCTATTGTTCTTGCTGTCTGCTGTCGCCAGGCAACTGCCGCTGGAGTCAAGCCGCGATGAACCGCCAATGGAGGGGCTGGGGGCGTTGTCGGTGAAGGTATAGACCTTGTCAGCCTCAGCTCGGATGCTGGCCATCCTGCTCTCCTGGCTCTCCGTGAGCCCATTCATTACATCCTGCTTGCTTAGGTGCTCCTTCAGAAGGCTTCCAGAAATTTCCTTGACACCCATTTTAGAACCACCACCATCTTCTATTTTGATTACGCCGCTGTCGCCATTAGACGTTCTGGTTGGCGCTTCTTTGTTATGTTTGTCCTTCAGCTTCCGTTTCTCTTTCTTCCTGGTCTCTTTGTTGCAGGTGACCATAGTGGCTTTGACGAGGCTCGGCTCCACAACGATGCTCAGCTTTGGTTTGATGGGTTTCAGAGGAAGGTTTTTACTGGAGAGGCCTATGGCTGCCATGGGTGAGGGCTGCTGTGAGGCGGCAGTATCTGCTGTGCCGGTCGGATACGCTGTGTTCGGTATGGCGATCAACTTGGGAGGAGCAGGGGCCGGAGCGATCGGCCGGTTGGTCCGTGACTTAGACAGCTTCTCTACCTTCCCGTTGGCCTTCTTGCCCTTGTCACATGCGCCCCCCTTTTTGTCGATCAAACCTTCGGCTTCCAGCTTGGGCATCTCTACCGTGGAGTTCCTGTCGGGTACCATGCAGTTCTCCAGAACCACGGTCATGTTGGAGATGATGGGCAGATTGCTGAGGTCATCAATCAGCCCATCTTTCAGCAGTGAGGTTCTTCTGGTCTTTGAGCTGGTTGTGGGACTGTGGTCAGTACTGAGGAGTAGCCGTCTGTTCTTAGGAGAGCCCACCGTGGTCACCTTATATAAGGGAGTGGGTTTCTTAGAGGAGCTGTTGGTATTAGTGCTGTTGTTTGTCTCTGAGAGGTCATATGTCATGTTGCTGATGGTGTCCTCACTGTCTGATAGTCGTTCCTCACTCTCCCCATCCTTCATGGGTTCCAGCTCAGGCTTCCTCTGCTCCTCAGCCTCCAGGTGTGCATGCGTCTGGTGGTAGCGCAGGCCGTTGATGTGCTTGTAACGTTTAGTGCAGTTGGGGTGGGGACAATCAATAAGGATGGGTGGGGGAGGTGGTGAGGAGGCACAACCTCCTCCAGGGTCCATGAACGAGGGGTCGGATTTGCCCTGCGGCGTGGACGGGGCGCTGCGGGATTTAGCTCGAATCCTCTTCCCATTCCCGTTTTTAATTTCATCAGAGGAAACCAAGCTGAGGTCCAAGTCAGCTGGCGGTTTGTTCTTTCGTTTCCCGGAGGAGAGGGCGGAGGTGCTGTTGGCAGGTTTCACCTCCTCCACAGTGAAGAAAGAAGGAGGCGTTCGGCAGTTGCTGTTGATGAGGTTTAGGCTTCCTCTCCGTCCCTTGCTGTGGATGGGTACAGCGGTTCCAGCCACACCACCCCCACGGCTCCTGTGCTGTGATAGACCCCTGACTTTGGCGGCAGGGGCCGGTTCAACGCAGGGCCGCTCGGCCATGGCCATCCGCATACGTTTCCCCCGGCCACGCCCACCTGGCAACTCCGGGTCACTGGAGGGAGACTCGCAAAACCTGGACAGAAGAGGAAAAACAACGGATTTAGAAGAGAATTCCTCTTGGACAGATCTGTCAACAGAGGGCGCCATACCGGCCACAAAGCTTCATTCAGAGTCAGACAGTTTTTACCATCCCAGCCAAGCAATATACATTTACATTACATTACATAACATTACATTACATTTAGGCATTTAGCAGACGCTTTTATATACAATATGTAATAGAATATATATAAATACATAGAAAATATATATAGAATACAGCTCCACTATAATATCGTACAATATGCTGTACTTTATATATTATATATTAATATTATATAAAATATAATATAATACTTTATAGAACCAATGTGTAACATTTAAGTGCTGTTTTATTCCCGGAACAAATGAGTCTTTAGTCTTTTCTTGAAAGTGGCCGACAGGTTGTTTCTTTAATATACACTAATTCAACACCAGCTTGCTCCTAATACAAGTCTATGGGTGTAAAAGGACTCAGAGGACAGCGCCCTGAAACCATTAAAACAATGGGATTCGTAAGTGATTGGTTGAGTAGCCGATGAAGACCTCACACAAGCGAGGGAGTTCCTGTTTAAGCAGATCATATCAGCCACGGTTCTGAAGAGGTAAAGTATTTAATTGGGTTTTATATTTGTGTTTTCAGTCACTGATTGTTGTAGTTTTACCTCCGACTTAAATTCACCTTCTTCCTGTTTACATCCAGCCGTAGTACGGTAGCCTCATAATACACGCAAAGAGCCATTACTGCAATATCGGCTCTACTGGTCCAGTCCAGCAGATGGTGACAACGTTAAGCTGTCAATCGTATCACATCATATTGTTTCAAATGGTATTGTTGTTACGTCGCAGTGTATCATGTCTTATCACCCTGCATCATGTCATCATGTCAAAGTGTATTGTTTTGTTTCACATTGATGATTTTACACTGCGTTGTTTCCCAACGTGTTGTGTAGAGTTCGTGAAAGCTTTTTAAATCCCGATGGATGAACTGAAAAAACCCCATCAAACCACGGAGCTGAAAACGAGCCTGTGTTCCTTGTTAATGCTGCTGTTCTTGACCCGAGAACAACTGGTTCATACCATCCCCCCATATTGCACTCTTGTACCACCAGACAAAAACCTTCAAAGATAACAGATTATCATTCAAGGCTCATGTGGACCACTTTACCCAGACGTCAAGGATAAAAATTGATTTTCTTCTGTACATGTGCTTCTCTTTTGATAACACAAAAAACCCTGTACAATCCTCAGTTATCTCTGGATTTGATATTGAGGCATTTTGTATTCATATGCTGTCCCTTCTACTTTGAAGCCTTTTGATGCTGTTTATCAGAGCGCCTCTCATCTTTACACTGGAGATGCTTCTCCACACTCGCACATTGTTGCTTGTATCAAAAACCTGTCTCCTGGGACGCTGAAAATGCATTGCTTTTTATTTATCTACACAGTTAGGGCTCTATTTTCGAAGCTGGACCCTGAACCTTGCATCTGTGCCGGCCTTTTTAATGCATTCATTGCATCACAGGACTGGTTTGAATAAATTCTGACCTTGGAAAGACTGTTTTGGGTGTTAATCACCTTATTAATGGAACCAACTGCAAAGCACGTTGAGACTAGACTTTCTTGTCCCCCCTCTGTGATTTTAAAACGATGATATCTCACACTTCCTGTGATGTTTGTAATTGCTTTTTTTTATTTTTTTTACATCACCGTGTCTCTAAATGCCACTGAAGCTGCTGCAAAGTCCAGTTGAAATTTTGTGCATTTTCTTTGGCATTTCAAGGTTATATGTTGCTTTCATGCCTCTATTCAAAAAGCGAATTTGATCGATTAAGCAATCTAGTCCAGATGATTTCCTACAATTCTGCTCCGTCTACTAAAGCAGAAAAAGTCCCTCAGTCAAGGACATGTTATGAGACAATGGGCACTGAAATGAAAAGGCCCCTAAAAGGCCCCTATAGAGGAGGAAGACACCCAAACTGAAGAGATGCTGTTAGTATTCGTCTTAATCGTCATTTAGCATCTCTTTTCTGTAATTTTGTGGTCTTTTTGTGGTTATTTTACATCTTTGTAATCATTTCATATGTATTTTTGATACTTTTGCATCTGTTTTTGGTCACTTTACGTCTTTGCCGTCATTTTGTGTTTATTGAAGTGAGATTTTGCAGGAGAGGTCAGGGCCCCTTCAGTTCAGTGATCCATTCAGGCCCTCAGTCGGTTTTGTTTTGAACAATCTCAAATGTGTTTGTGATGTTTTTAACTGAATAAATGCATCTTTTAGTTTCATTCAAAGACTGATGATGAATCATCGTAGTGGAAGCACCGAATTATATAATAAAACAGCATTCAGTCACCACTGACAGAGTCAGAGTCTAAATGAAAAAAGCAATTTAGTCCCCGGTTGCTGAGATTAAGCTGTAATTGCCATGACAACAATAATTTACATACAAGAGTAATAATTGAGAGGTTTCAGCCCCGCGGGGAGGGGCTGTCACATTTTCCACTCAGCAATTACAACAAAAAAAACACTCCATTTGTGAAACAGTCGGGAAGCCGAGTGGAGAGAGTGCTTTTGTTAAAGCTCGTCGTGGAACAACAGCTGACGGCCCCGGAGACAATTAAGCCTTTTTTATTTTTAATAATAATTTTAGCAACATTCAAGCACTTTTTAAAAAAAACAAGTGGTTTTCTCAGTTAATCAAATGAACAATCAGCAGCAAATAAAAGCCAATAAGAATAACAATCCAATGGTTAATCATGACAGACCAAACAGGAACATACACCAAGCGGCCGGTCCTGAATCTAAACTAGAACTGATTTGTAATATAATTTTGCTGCCAGGCGCTCACTACATGTCTGACACTGCAGAGCACCAACACGTCACGCAGCTTGGTTGTTTGTGTCCTTGTTGTTGTTTACTGTGGCGATGTGACACTCCAACTGGCTGTTTTTAGAAACTGTGCGCACACAAACACATTAAGAAGCGTCATGGTAACCGTAATACGCTGGATGTCACGTGATCTTTCCCCGAATGTGTCCAATTAAACGCCGATTGGCTGGAGGCTTGAAACGAGGCCCTGAAATGTTTTGTCGCTAGCACAGTTAGCACTTTACCAACATAAACAAAGCTACATGCAACAGCTAACCATGCTAGCAACACACAGATGCTGTTAGTGCTTATATTGCAGTGTCTGGTGGTAGTGTGTGAAGGTTTTATGGACATTTTGATGCTGGAATCCATTTTCTTTTTGCTGAATTAGCTGACTTGTGTGGTAGCTTCCATCCTCTGCCACCTTTTATAACAAACTAATGTTTTAAGCCCACAAACAGTCACTTGTCTTGAAGATCAGTGGTGTGACGTATACAAGGAAACTTCACTTCCTGGTATCTCTTTATTAACACTTGATTTAATTTTTCATTGTGCCCCTAAAGTATTTTATGTGCTCCTTAATCTTTTCCCAACAAGCATGTGATGCTAACAAAAAATTAGCCTTGTTTGTCACAGTTTGTGCCCCTAAAGTATTTTATGTGCTAACAAGTTAGCGTCTAGCCCTGCAGAGTGTGCTGCAATAACAAACGCTGCATTTTCTTGCTAGTGAATCAAATGTTTCATTTGTAAGAGGGAGAATTTGTCTTCTTTGCACCAAACCTCCCCTTGTTTTTCACATAACTCCTCTAACCTGGGGAGATTTCTGGGAATGCTTTTTAAATATATCCCAGTATGCGTGTTGTCTCGAGTGTCTCGAACGTTACCTTGGAGGAGCCCAGTCGTGTTTGGTGCAGTCCAACAGAGTTCCCACGTAGGTTCGCTTCCTCCACGTCACGTTCACCACCAGCACACCTGTCAATCACACGGGAAGGAGACACAGCGGTTTTTTACTGGATCCACTGGATTTACCAGAATCAGGATGACGAGGTCAGAGAGGAACACCGGGTTCACGACTTCCATGACTAAATCGTCTTTTACATCCAAGTTTTATCCCAAAATGGAAATCTTTCTGGAACAGATGTTGTCGCACAAAGTTCATTTGTTGGTAATGAAATAGAGAAACAGAGAAATAAGCTCTTAAAATGCTCCAATCAACACTTCAAACAGTGGTTCAGGTGTGTTCAAAGACGCGATGCAGAAACAAAAGGTATTTTACAATCTGACTGAAAGCAGCTTTGTTTCAGACCTCTTTTCTTGCATAAATCATCGCCCTCGTTCTCTGTGTTCTCTTTGCTTGTATCTAATGAGGAAACGAGTGAAACCCAGATAAAAGAGAAGGAAGTTGGAGAGAAAAAGAAACCTGAAGGCAACCTGAAGAGGCTCAAGTTGTTTGTTCCAGCCTGTCACTCAAACTGATTTGAGTTGTAGTCGATTTGTAGTTGGAAGGACAGTTTAGTCTTCAAGGTTCAAACTCTAATCTGAGGATTGACGAACCTTCAGCTCTCTCTCTCTCTCTCTCTCTCTCTCGGACATTTGAAAAGCATTTACCTCGGCGTCGTGATGAAATCAAACTGTGGACACATTGCGGCTTTAAAACGAGGTTTGACCTGCAACACGTGACTCCTCGCTCTTCAGTTAAGAGCTGACGGCCGTCGCAGAACACTCTCAGGACGACGAGAGGCGAGCGTGACGCCTGATTTCAACAGAAAGGTGGACACAAGGCCCCTGAAACCTCCTGCTAATGAGCCGCCATCAGCCAACAACTTCATCTTCCTTGTTAATCCTCCTCAGTAGCTTTAATATACATCGACATTCTACATCACGATATCCACTGAAGCCATAGTGACATATTTAAACCTAAGATGAGGTTTATATTGCGGCCTGTAAATATCTGGGCCAGGTTTCACTCGCCGCTCGTCGTGACAGAGTGAGTGATTCCAAAAATCCACCTGCACTCCTGGAACATCTTACAGAAAGCTGCA
>JAVQJD010048075.1:0-44600 GCA_036023655.1 Nannoperca australis | reverse complement strand
CCCCCCCCCCCCCCCCCCCCCCCCCCCCCCCCCCCCCCCCCCCCCCCCCCCCCCCCCCCCCCCCCCCCCCCCCCCCCCCCCCCCCCCCCCCCCCAACAGAGCCAAAGACACTGATGAAGCAATAGCCTACAGCTCTGGTACAACTGAAAGCCAGCCTACTCCATGACAGAAGCCCCCTGTGTTCATGTAAACACAGAGAAAAAGATGAAAATATGGAAAAAGAAACATGTCATGGTTTATTCTTAACATCTTGTTGTTATTGTTGGTATTAAGGCAAAGACTGAGAACAAATAACATCTATCACTGTAGAAATATAAAAAAACACAGAGATGCATGTAATAAGACAAGCAATTATGGTGGTGGTCGCAGTGAGACTGTTCGACCGGGTTTTTAATGTATAATATTAAATATATATATATATATATGTTAATGTACAGTTATTACATATGTACATTATATTGAATTTATTGATACAGTAGCTCCCAGTTTATCAATAACAGAGGTAATTTACTTTATTTTTTATGATTGTGACTGTCACATCATAGGGTTTCTATGTTTGGTTGCATGTCGACATTGCTAGATGTTAAATGTATGCTGTGAAAACAATCTTTTATGACAAACATGTGTGACCCTTTGCTTACTTTATATTTAAACTTTGACTACGTATTTTGTATTCTGGATGCAGTGATACAGAAATGTCATGACAGCATGAATTATGTTTTGATGGTTGTGCAAGAATTTTTATGAAAAGTTCACACTATTCTAAGAGTTAAAAATGTGAAGCATTGCTCCAAAAATGTCCCAATGCACTTTTGTTTCTGCCTGTGTAATATGCTTGTGTTGAAGCATTCCAAAACAACATTACTTTCTGCTGTATGCATGTTGTAAAAGAGCATCAGCATTAGGTTTTGCCGTACTGTTGTTCTAACACTGAGGAATCTGTGCATAATTTAGATTGATTTTAGCTGTGTTTCTGTGAATGGGAACCACAGGAAACACACACTGAGAAACAAAAGCAAATGGTACCAGGAGGTAAAAATCCTTTGTGGTCCTCTCATGTCATACGGCTCTTGGAATGGCATGGCTTTTGTGTTTGTTTTGAGTGGAGAGAGGTGATTGTGTGTGTTTCTTGCCTCAGGTAGTCCCTGCGACAGAGGATGAGGTTGGCTTTCGTATAGAGGGTGGAGCCCACCTCCCCCAGGCGGCAGTCACAGCAGGCACATTTGAGACAGTCCTCATGCCAGTATTTGTCCAGGGCTTTGAGCAGGTAGCGGTCTTTAATCTTGCGATTGCAGCCAGCACACCCCTTCTGTTTCCCTTTGGGCTGGACGGAGAGCATCGGCACACCTGTAGAGATAAGGAGACAAACAGCCATGCGTGATTTACGGCCCAGGAACACGAGTGACTTTTCATGTTCTCTTTTTGATAAGCCGGCTGCTTCTCGAGGCGTCTAAGCCTGGCCTCGCGCGGCCACAGCACACTGCCTACCTGCTTCATATGCATTAAAGAAAACATTCTTCCATGTAGATAGGCACACAGGTCACATTGGACTACAAAGCCCTGACTTACTTGTTCCACTAAAAACATGCTGTAATACAAAAGTTACATGATCACTTGCATGAGGCTTCGAAGGAAGGGGCATGTCTACTGTGTTTCTGACGATAAAAGACACAATGTTTATTTTGCTTACTGTGGTATTTACAGCGAGCTGTGTAGTGCGTTAGTTACCTACCATTTCATCAAAGCCCATTTCACTCAACTATCCACAGCTGTAAAAGCTCCTCATGGGCTTTGTTTGGTATAGATTAACATTAACCTTTTAAAAAGCCTCTGACCACAAAAACGTTGCTACCAGACCCCAGTGAGATATGTTATGGCCTAAGTGCCTTTTAGCATACACTCACACTCTGTGTTCCATACAGAGTGAAACACACACAAACACACACGCACACATTTGCACACACAAACCACAAACACACACACACACACATACACAGTGTTCCCTATTCAGAGCATTACAGCCTTTCCTCCTTTTACACTTATCTGTACTCATGTGTCTGCAACGAGCGAGCCTAAGTTACCAAACTCGCAAATTGCCCTGCTGTCACGCAGGTCCCCTTTAAGTGCGCCTTTTAGCCTCCTAAAGGACAAATAAAGTCCATTTAATAACTGCACTAAACACTAATAGTCTATGTGTGGTTGACATTTGTGTTTGGACTAAAAGCCCCCCTCAGGCCACTGGTGGTACAGAGGCAGGGGCGCGCAGCTCCCCTCTGTAGCACTAACAGGTCTGCCACAGCTGAAAGCACAAGACAACAGCTCTTAAGACACTCTCTCACACACTGAGCTATTGATCTGTCTAAAAGAACACACAGTGGACGCCACTTGCCACTCTACTTTCAAAACACATTTCTCTCTCTCTCTCTCTCTCAAAAGAAAAGGACTGGACACTCTGCATCGCAGGGGGTTTTGTATGTGTGGGTATCTATAAAGGCCCATTTTAAAGACACGTTATACTGAGTTTTATATAAAATGTCACTGTTTAACTGTTCACAGGTACATTTTGTCCAGAACAGAACACATTTTTTATTTTCATTTCTTCAGCAGCAAAGTATGCACAATTGCAGCAGTGTAATGTTAAGTGTGAATGGGCTTTTTCTGTAGTTAGAGCTGCCATTTTACAGTAACTTCTGTGCTTTGCTCAGTGATAAACACAACCTCTGCTGGTAATAAGGAACTGCCTCACTCTGGGCACTGTTTTCCTCTGCTAAGCCTGTCAAGTTTGTTCTCTTTCACAGAAACCTTTTGCTACTTTTCAAAGGACTTATGGAATGGAAAAGCACATTTTTCTCTCTGTTTCTGTCTCTCTCACATGCGCGGACACATATCTGGACTCGCAAAGTACCTTATTGGATCCAGATTTGTTTTGCAATTTTTGGCCTAACGCTATGAATGTAATATAATTAACATTTCCCCTTTTAAAAAAGACGTGAAAGGAATAGGAGAGCTTGTTAGTCAAATTTATGGCTTTGGTTTATATGTCAGTAAGTGCTCCAGTGGTGTTGAACCATCTTATTTCTTTATCAGAAGTGGAAAGGAGAGGCTTATTGGTTCAGTGCTGGCAATGGGAGCCATCAATTAGTGTTCTGCCTGACCTCTAGCTCTCTCACCTCCCTCCCTCCCCGAAACAGGCCCCTTGAAGCTGGCACATTAGGATCACAAAACCTGCTATTAATACCAATGTTCAGTGTAAATGAAGCTAAAAAGCTTCAGATTCAAGCCACACTGGCTAAGGGCAGACTCTTCTACCTGCATTTCATGGCTTGTTAGGGGAGCTCTCTGCAGGTATACCAACAGTGCTCGCCTGACAGACTTCTACAGATCTAAAAACAGTCTTAATGAGGAGAGAGAAAATGCCTGCTTGTGTGTGCGTGCGTGTGTGTGTGTGTGTGTGTGTGTGTGTGTGTGTGTGTGTGTGTGTGTGTGTGTGCTTGTGTACATGTGTATGGGTGTGTGCCTTAGAGCTTGTGCATAGAAAAATAAAGGAGTTGTTGCCATTCCCTCAGGGATCACAAAAATCTTTAATTTGCCTTTTATGACACCTAATTAGTTATTCTACTCAAAATCTTTGCTTTAAATAAGATAACTAATTATACAAAAAGGTCGTTCCTCCACCTCCAGAGAACTACTCTTAATTGGTTGAGAGCACCACCCACCACACTCTCCTTAAACATATCACGTGTGTGTTTTACTTCACGTTTGAAAAGGCCAAAGCTTAACCTACCCTGGAATAACCGTATGCTGCTCACCCCCTCTATGGCATGCACACTTTGTTTAAAACCCTGCTCAGCATCATCAAAGTGACAACTCTCTGTGTCGTAGAGCGACCCAGGTTCTGTGTTCGCAGTTAGTCTGACATGCATATCTTCATGCATATGTCCTGGTCCTTCAGGCCTGACTGTAAGAGAGATGTCTCAATGGAGGAATGCCTAGAATGTCTGCCAGGAAACCAGTATGCACATTCAACTGATGCCTCTTTCTGGAAGCCATTCCCGGGAACAAACATGGTTTTGATGTCTTTCACCAAAGCAGCCTCTGGAAAACAGCTTTAATAGTAGTGTAGCAAGTACTAGCTCAAACCCACTAAACAAAGAGCAGTGACAGAAAAAATAACGAGTGTGTAAAGCAAATGTCTTTTCAATTCCCTTAATGCCATGAGACATTTTCTTGCACCTGTCACCACTCCCGGCGCTATGTGAAACTGTGGAGTACAACAGAACCTTCCATGCTTGCCGCCTCCCAGAAAGAAAAGCTGCATTATGAAAGGAAGCAGCAGACTAGGAGGCAGCCTCCACTTAATCCAATCCATTTAACAGATACAAGTGCCACTGACCTTCCAGTGTCATTTGATGTCACCAAAAGCATGCCTCTCCACATCACGATTCATTCTCCAACATTTTACCCCTCAAAGTGGAGAGACAGCACTTGCCCTGCCAAATATCTTTCCTGAGAACGAATTTAATTTGCCATTAGTACTGTGTGTAAAGGCCTGTCATCTCTCCCTTCTTCCATCCATCCACTTTCTTAAAGATTGTATCTTTCAAGAATATGTACAATTCTCAGCCCAAGCAGTCTGTCAGAGCATGTATTTTCCATTATAGAGATAGCATCCAATTTATATGTTACCCCATTTACACTTCCGTCTTTACAGCTATCAAAAAAAATCACATCAGTCTGCTAGCCTTTTTTTGATATATTTAAGGTTTTAGAAGAAAATTTGCAGTTTGGAGCACTCAAAGAAATGTTTGAAATTAGAGAAATACAATTATCACATAGACATGGCAAAACCCACGTTTCTTCAGACTGGGCAAGAGTGTGTGGAAAAAAAAGATTATTGCTGTCATCCCCCTTTTTCTATCATTATGGCAACATTTTTTTGTTATTTTTAAAACAAGCGAGCAGGTGCTTGGATATTATGCCACATACAGTAATGTATACAGGTTTCCTATGAGTCCCTAAGCCATCAGCCACGCTGTGTCATGTCATGCAGACTAAAAGAAGATTGGCTATTGCCTTGGCAACCACTGCTGTGGGTACAAAACCAGGAAATGATAATAATCATAATAACAATTCACGTCACCGCCACAATACTTCCGCTCTATCTTCTCTATTACATAGTTTTACAAAAGGCTGCAATGAGCCGTTATTGTCTATATCGATTAATCTGCATGATTATCTGCATGTTTCTTTTTTATATAAATGTATATATAAAAAGTAAAATATTCCCATTGCATTTCCCACAGCCCAAGGTGATCTATATAGCTAGCTTGTTTTATTCAACAGACCTGCTAAAACCAGTTTACTGTCATTTACCATGACAAACAAAAGCTTCAAATCCTGATATGAGAATCAGCAACCAGCAGATGTTTGATATTTTAGCTTTAAAAGTGACCAAAATAATGAAATGATTAATAAAATAGTCAATTACATTTTTATCAATTGACTAATTGAATAATCAATTAATTCATCTTCAAATTGCTTTTGTCTGACCAACAGTCGAAACCCAATTCAATTCAATTTACAATGATGTACTTCTGAGAAAAGCAGAAAATACTAACATAACTAAGCTGATTTATCAATTATCAAAATAGTTAATCTCTAGTTTCATGTACACAGAATTGTAAGAAAACTAATTCATGGTGTCCTTTACTACACGCGAGATCCCAGTGGAACAGCTGCTCTCAACCCTAATGGCAGGAGGGCCAGTTATATCTGATTCTGTGTCTTTTAAAATGTCTTTGACCAATTAAAAGCATAGACGCCATGGCGTGATGCAGACTTGATGAGATTCTCTTGATGAGAATCACTCAGCCTTCCTGACACATGGGGAGGGAGGTGGGCTTTTTAAGGAGAGGGAAGCTGGCCATGGGTGGGCCTCCTCACAGGGGCCCCTATAATTCCAACTCCCAGCTGCAGCAAATAACAGAGTGTTAGGCACCAGCGTGCTGAATACACTGACAGGGATGCTCAGGGACATTAGATACTACACTGCCAAATGATTGCATTTAGCTGAAACAAGTGCATGTGTCATCATCACCGTCACTTAATTCAAAGCACTCCTGCACAAGACGTCAACCAGACATTAATGGCCTTTGAGGAATCTATAAACTGCTGCATAAGGTTACCAAATCATTGCACATCAACCCTACATAACTGAATGAATCATCTTAAATAAATCTAAAGAGCCATGTTATATTATCCCTCCTATGGATGGTAAGAGATAAAACAATATAGAACTGTGGAAAATAGAAAAATACAATGTTGGTACTGTATTACTAAAACTCTCAGCAAGTCTGCAGTTAAGAAGCTACAAGGCCTGATTTAAAACACACTCTTTTATTTTTCAGCCACCCCTGTGAATGCTGTGACCATGGCAATCCCAAATAACATTTGTCCTCAGGCCAAGGTGTCTGCCTCTAAGGTTAATAGGGATCTCATGCAGATGTCTTGCCATTGTGTGCATGAATTAGCCCCTTTCATTCAGCTTCCGTCATTGCTGTAATTGAGCCCATAGACACGTTTCTCTATTGCCAAGACAAAATACAAGACATCTGGTAATAATATCAGCTGGAATACACATGCCAGTTGAAAGCAGACTGATGAGTGCATTCTGAATGATAAGGAAAATAAAGACCACTCATTCACTGTGTGATTCATGTTCCTTTCCTTAGCTGGAGCATATGCAAGAAGTAAAAGAAAAGATACGCATGAACACACACAAACTCACGGGGAGAAGCACACAGACACACACTCTCTCTTAAATAAGGTAGTTTTCTTACAAGGCTCAAGTAACTATAACACTTCATATTAACAGTTTTTTTCTCTTATAGTTGCTTTAAGAGCCTTCTATGTTACTGTACTGCATGCTACATTTCCAGATGGTTGTGTATGAATGCTGGGGTCTGTGAGGTGATTTCTGGGACTGTATGCATGCTATGATTATGACATAATTAACACCCACAGTAAGTGGGAAAGAGAGCAGACAGGGCTGGTGTGGATGAGGAGGGGACTGTTCATTAACAAGATGCACTCGCTCAAACTTTGCAGCTTGCTGTGGCTAATAAGCCCCAGTGAAACGGAGCCCAGCCGTCCCTTCCATTGACCCTGGCACTGCCCAGGATAAGGGAGGGTTTTGTCTCCTGGAATAATTGCTCTTTTCACATGTTACAAGTGTCCTGACCCCCACGGTCGGCAGCCACTTTCCCTACCATAATTACTCCTGATCCGCTCCAAATGAGTCAGCCGCATTAGGGCTGCAATAACACTGGCCGAGCTTCAAGCGCGGCATGGGGAGTCTCAGCAGAGAAGCCTGGAACAGGACTGCCTTTTCTCCCAGCCCACGGTCATTTCCATCACGTCAGAGGTGCATTTCTTACACTTGAAGTCAGCACGAATGCCCTGGGCCCTTTTCTGAGGCTTACAGAAGGCATTGTTAGCTCCTGGTGCTCACTGCTCACTGTGGTTTGGCAGCAGGCTCCATCCCAATTAACAGAAAACTTCATTAGGGTGTTTTTCCACACTTTTCAGCCTCCTATTATTTTTAATTTATTCACATGGGGTTAATTAAAAGAAATGTATCACAGAGATATGCAACAGCTTTCTAATTAAATTCATTGCTGCTTTTTTTTAAGACGTAAAACTGGCAGAGTTTCCAAATTATTACAGAAGGCGACTTGTTCCAACACTTGGTCGCTCAGTAGTGGGGTGAGATTAGAGCTCTGCAAGGTAAGCTGTCAACAGTAGAAACCGTGAGAGAAGGGGAGATGGGGCAAGAAAATGAGAGTGAGGGAATAAGATGAATGAGGGGGGAGGAGAAAAGACGCAAACATTCATGGTTTTATCGTGCAGGGTTACCTCAAATAAACCCAAGAGAGCTCTTTAAGAGGGAGGACTGTCAGAATGTTGACAGAGCGAGAAGGTTTGATATTGCATCCAGCTAATCAAATGTGGGGCGTAATGTTTTGTTTTGTGTGCTGTTGGTCTAAGGTGTTAAGTTCTTAAAACCTGCCATTTTACCATTTTTCATTTAAGTGCAAGCTGTCAATAGCCGAAAAGGTGAATGCATCTTCTTCGTCAATCTTCATACATTAGGACAACATCATGAGCAACATTTTTTTTTTCTGCATTTGAGATTGAATGAAGGAAAAATCTGCCTATTCGCACACTATGTACTTTTAAACTTTGAATATCATGCCACTTCATAATTCCTGGCAAACAAATTTAGAAAATAAAAAATCTAACCATAAGACCTGTCACGGCCACCTTCCGCCATCCGGAACAGAATAATGCACAAACACTTTTAGTCCACATTAAAAATGCATTTGGAGAGGAATAAGTGTAGCCCTCTAAAGTTTGTGTCACTCATGAGGTCAGGAAGTGATGTACAAAATCCTCCCCACTCCCCAGCAATTACTGCACACTTATTATTTGAAAGGATATGCCAGGAGACAGGTGTGCCATTCAGGGTCCTCAGTGTGTCGAAAATGGAGAGGAAGAAGGAGCACCGTACTGTGGTGCACTGTGTGAGGCTCTTTAATCTTGAATAATGCAAATTCCCCACAGGGGGCAGTTATTTGGCAGCACAGACCTCTAATGTCATTCAATCACCTACTCTCCCACACCTGATGGGGTAAATAATGAGGGAGGTTGGTTCGGTGCAATTACGGAAGAGGTCTTCATGAAGACTGGGTGTGATGTCATGTGGGATGGTAAACTAAGCTGTCTCATGTAGCACAGCCTGTAAATCTCACAAGGGAGAAATATTGTAGATGACGTCTGATGTTTCATTATGAAGATGGCTTGCTTTTAATGAATTCCTTTTAACACTTTTATATTACCTTGTAATATAAAGACCCTTTTCCCCCTAGGAGTAATTCTTGTTACTGGCTAAAATCAAATGGCAATTCAACTAGAGACGGCTGGTCAAATGAAATGGAAATAAAATGAATGAGAGGTGT
Source organism: Nannoperca australis (assembly GCA_036023655.1). Lineage (NCBI taxonomy): Eukaryota > Metazoa > Chordata > Actinopteri > Centrarchiformes > Percichthyidae > Nannoperca > Nannoperca australis. The sequence continues at coordinate 35,583 of JAVQJD010048075.1, read as the reverse complement.
GATGGGAACAGGGAGGGCTCTAAGGTCTTAGAGACAAGTTTCAGTTAATGCTGAGTTTAGTGGGAAAGTGTGTGATGGCGGCTGTCATTTGCCTCTGAATTTGTAGTTGCAAACATCATTGTTAAGCACTGATTAAATCACGAACTTCAATATCCAAAACCTAATCTGCTAGCTTTAAGAGGGAAAGAGCTACCCTCCCTTAATCACAGACTTTAATTAGCTATTTAAGATTTGATTTACTGAAGGTCATCCAATAAGAGATTAGTTCTCTGCAAGTTGGCTCTTATTTAAGAGAAGGCACCCCCCAGGCTTTTCTATTTACCAACAAGATAACTGTAATATCTTAAGAAAATGTGAAGCCTCCATCCTTTCTTATTTCTCTAAAAGCAGGACGTTATTTATATTGCACGCTTTTAACACAGGTTTACAGGTTATCAAGATCAATACAAATATACAAACACATAATAATAAAAATAAAACACAAACATAAAGTGCATTAAAAAAATGAGGGTAAAAATAATGCAAATACAAAAAAAAAAGAAATTGCCACCACCACCACCACCACCCACAAAACAAAATATGGAATAATAGAAGTGCCAATCTAAAGAAGTGTGTTTTAAATTGTTGTTTGCAAAACTCGAGAGACTCAGCTGGTCTAATGTGAGGGGGGAGATTGTTCCAAAATCAGGGTGCTCGGGCTGCAAAAGACCGCCCTTTGGTTTTGTGTTTGGTGTTACAGCCAACAGGTTTTGGTTAGATAACCAAGTGAACGCTCAGTGGTATAAGGGTTTAGTAGCTCGGAAATATAAGCAAGAACTATGCCACATACTGCCTTAAAAGTTATTAAAAGAATCTTAAAATCAATCTTGAACTTCACTGGGAGCCAATGCAGCGTGGATAAAATAATAATTCTTTTGCCCCAAATAGCCAAGTAAAGGTCATTTTAAGTTAGATTAGAACTACACATTTTATGTAAATGTGTGCGTAAACAGAAGAACTGCAAGTTACAGGCCTACAAAATGATAGTTTTCCAGTAACATTAAAACAACTTACGGTATAACTGCTGTAAAGTGCACAAGTGTCATTTCACTGAATGCCATTTTCATGCTCTGACTTGGAGCGCAGGCAAGAAGAAGAAAAGTTTATCAGAAATTAGAAATATATATCTTCGTCGGAGATGCAACAAAGATCAGTAAGCTCTCACCAAAGTAACTTTTTGGCACTCAACCTGCAGTAAACAGAATACTGCAATGGGACAGTATGTTTACAGTGAAACACAACTAAAAGTCTAAAAGCCCCACTAGCAGCCCCTAGAGGCAGTGCTGCTCCTTACACCCACAAGAGCAAAGTGTCTTTCACTGACCAGTCAACACTGCCATCCTCAGAGCACCATACTCACACAGGCAGGGCCAAAAACTAAATGATCAGGGCTCTGGCAAATGGGAAATATGGCATTGGCAAGAATTCCAGCTGGCACTGTAATGTGTGCACTATAGAGAGACTTCAGCAGGGCCAGTTCATATAGCTGACATCTAAAACAATTTTATTACAATAATAAGGATGGGTATCGTTAGGATTGTATTGATACCGATACTGCTTATCGATACCGATACTTTTCGATACTCTTATTGATACTAGTCTACTCTCAATAATTTGAGAGTTCTCCTCAGGACCACTCTGAGACTCATACACTGCCTGGGTCTTTAGGACTTTCTGTCTCAGCTTTCATTTACATAGTGGAGTGTGACTGTGACATAGTGATCCTGTGTGGTACTTGTCCACCCATTACTGATTATGGCTACTTTTGACACACATGAATCTGACTGATGATGTTTTTCTTCTCATACTTCATACCAAGCAGGTATGAGGATGTTTGATAATGTACCTCTGGAAGGTGGGTGGTAACTGCGGTTAAAAGCCGTGGTCATCTCCCTAGAGTTGAAAATATTAACAACCATAAGCAATACAAAATGAGTTATCTCTGGTTGTCAGGACAGTTCACACTACAACTTAGGCTAACTAGCAGTTAGCTATTTTTGCTATACATAAAAAATAAAAGAGAAGCTACAGCAGTTGAACACGCCGCAATGATATTATGGGATTGCTGGTGTTACCCCCTTTACATGCAACTACTTTTTTACATATTGAATTTTGCATTTACACGCGGCGCCAGCAGCTTTGACATCATTAAGGGACCATTATAACTTTGCTAGCTGTTGAATGAATTAACGCTACGCAAATACCGATAGCAGCACCGTTTGTCCAGGAGTATATTGATATTTCGCTACTGACCAGTCAGGAACCTGTACCAATTTAGTACCGGTTTTCGATACCCATCCCAATACAATAATATAGTATTATAATTCTGCAGGTGTCCATTTACCCATATTTTGCATTGAAACCAATCAACACCTAATTTACACAACTTACAAGTACATGGATGGATGTGAAAATTGTCAACTGCTGCTCTCAGATGTGTTGCCACTTAGAAATGTAACATTGCTCCACATGTAATTCCATGAGCTGATGAAACACTATAATTTTTATATAACACATTTTACCCTTGTCCACACCCCAATACCTCACACAGTTTATATGTGGCTTCCTACTCCCCACCAGAACAAGACTGTGCCAACACAAACACACACACACACACACACACACACACTAGAGCTAGACAGATACATCGCTAATTAGGTTTTAGCAGTTATACTGGTACTGATGTATATGCCGGACAACAAATAACAGAAAATGTCAGTACAAAAATGCCAAAATGTGTTTGAGGTCATTTAAAATCTTGTCCACCAGAAAACACTGACAAGTTTATTTTTTAACTGGAAAAAAAGATTCTGCTCAGTATGTATCTAAGTCACATTTAAAAAAATTAAGAAATCATATCAAGATGGTTTGTTTATTTAAAAAAAAGCTATTGTCAACGTATCTTATTAGATTATGTAAACTCCCAAAATATCTATACTGGTGTCGGCTTTAAGAATCCAGTGTTGATCATAATACACACACACATACATGCGTATATACAACCCTGCCTTTTATTTGAACAAATATGCATCAAGGGATCAAATAGGACTGGTTTAACACTGAATGAATAATAGCAGATCTGCTTGCGTTACGAAAGGAAGCATTAAGAGACATCAGTGCAATTATGATTTGAGATTCAGTTCACACATGAATAATGCACTATAGTAATCAAATAAAGATTCATCTCCCTTGTTGGTCTAAAATCCTTTCAGATATTTAATTTATGCCATTTTAACATTGCAATAAAGAAGCATTTTTTGTAGTGTAGCATATGACTGAATGTGTGAGATACTTTCTCATAATGTCATTACATACACATTATTACACATACAATTGTGTATGTTAAACATGTGAAGAATGACATTAACCCTGGCAGTGTTCACTCAGACCTAACTACACAAGGTGTTTATGTTTCCTAACATGTAACACGTTATTTTATTACTGCTGGTAGAATAATACGTCATATTCAGTAACATTTTCTAGGCAAACCTGACACTTGCACTCAGATGCCAAAGAAACATAGTTGGTGACATTGTAGTTTTGACATCTGCTCATCTCAAGAACTTTGCTGCATGTCATTCCACTTTCTCATCTTCCCTGTCTCCTTTACTGAGCCTATGATGACAGAATAAAGGAGAAGGATTTTCCAGAGAGCAAAGTATAAGCTTTACAGAGTGCATTAGAATGTCAAACAAGTCAGAACACAGAGCGCACAATGGGTAAACAGGTGAATAAATAACTTTATGTGAAAAAAAAGAATGAGATGTTGCAGGAAGTGTGCATGTGTGTGTTTAGTAGAGGCATCAATGTACGAATACCCCTCCCACACACACACACACACACATCGATATGAGTTTAATCAACAGCAGTTTGAGCGAGTCAGCTTTGTAGTGACAAGTGGCAGTGCGACCTGCTTCCAAAAAGTTCAATTACGTGAATAACTAATAATATATTGTATATACTTACATGTTGGGTTATTGTCATTAAAGCGGGATTACATGTTGTTTAAGAATAAGGTAATATTTTTACACCTGCTCAACCATGGATGAGGGTTATCTAGGTTTATTTTCTGCAGGCGAGAACATCAACATTACTCTTCTGTGCATGTCTGCATTTGTCTCAGAGCTTGAAAAAAGACACAAGGTTTGTCCAAGGTGGTTTAAAAGGTGGTTTAAAGTAACAGTTCATTTCAACATGTTTTCATTGTAACAGTTGGACTGATACATATATGCCCTTGTGGTTTACAGTTTGTCATTTGTTCATATGATTTTCAGTGTGGCAGCTCGATTGTCTGTAACCTTCACCATTCTCGCACACGACTCAACAACACACCAAATATTCTTCTGGACATTGAAAAAATTATTTGGAGTGAATAATAACAGAGATTAAGAGTTTGGACAACACAACAGGGATCGTCCGTTCCCTGTGATGCATGTGGTAGCCAGTGGGACTTTGTATGATAACATGACTAGCATATGGCCTCTGGCAATAATAAAATGGATGCTCTTACAGCTCAAGAGTGCATAATTGAGTTTGTGAGCCACATTGATGAGTGCAGCCATTTACATCGAAGGCAGGTGGGCACTCTCGCTAACACGTGCCTCTTAAGTCTCGATTCAGTCCCTTTGAATTCCACAAAAATTATGGAAAATGATACACATCTCGAGCACTCGTAGATGTGAAATGATCAGGACTGATAGGGATCTAGAGGTTTAGTGGTGACAGACGAAATGGTCTCCAGTGAGAATTCTGCATTTGTAAGATCAGAAACAGATTACAGAATTAAACACTCACAGCTGAAACAGTATAAATGTGATTTGTGTTCATTTAAGCTTGGCTAAACTGAATAATGAGAACAGCTTTAATATGATATGGATGGTCAAAGCACTGAGGGCGCAGAATATGTTCCGTGTCAGTGCAGTTATGTTATTATCACATCTGTATCAAGGGAGATTCAACCTGTATGTTTTAGTACTGTTTAGTTACGTGTATGCAAATAAAAAAGGACATTTTCCTGCATTTATTTGTGCACAGGTTGCACTCAGAACTGTTTAAAACACACAACTGTCTCATTTGACAATCTATTATTAGGACAAATTGGAAAATACTGCAAAGGCAATGCAGGTGCCTGTAATAAAAACGGTAGTGACTTAAGAAATGTCAAACGAAGCAATGTGTTTGTAATATTGTTCAGGGCCCAGAGCACAGAAACCTGATGTAATTTCAATATTTGAAATGGGCAAGTTTAATTTTGAGGTAAGAGCAAACCAATAAGCTGAGAAAATAGCAAATACGGGGGAGCAAATTGCATTCCTTTGGAAAAGTGAAAAGACTTAAAGAACATATAAAAGTAATCTCCAACTGGAAATTAGAAATCAACCCTCAGAAACCAAATAACAGAAAAGAAATATTACTGTCCCCTTTCTAAATCAATATAACATTGCTACAAGACAGTATTACCATGGTAACACCGGTAAAGAATGAAGCAATTCTTATTATTTCAAAATAAAAATCGGAGCCTGAAGCCCAAGTTTTATTACAGCAGCCGACAGATCACCAGTCTGTATTCATCTGAAGCATTGCTTTTCAATCACATGCTTTATGAATGTACAAATTTCACTGGACAGGATGATAACAGGGTTATAAATTAACAAGCAAAGGTAACCAGAAATGTATCAGTAGCTGGAGGATTTTTCTTCTGCTGAGGTCTGTGAGGAGTATACTGTAGTTGTGTTAACGTTCAACAAAAAATGTGCCTTCAGTGTGGACCCACTTTCTTCTGCTGCTTGGTACGAAGAAGGAGAGAGAAAATGGCTGAGTTGCCTTTAACTCTCAAATTAGACACAAATTGGAACCTGCATATCACAGGGTGAAATAAAATGTTGACACAGAATTGGTACATGTGTTGCTATTTGTTACTATGACCTCACAGAGCAGTGCCTGTATACCTTTTACAGTCCTCCTCCGTGCTCTCAGACTCAGTGCTGTACCAGATCGTGTGTGTTATAAGTTAATGACTGCATCATCTGAGAATAAGGTGATTAGTTTGCGATGTGCGTGTAGCTCGTGATGGACAGGGCAGACAATATGGGCAGGCAGCTACATACAACATGACATGAGAAATATTTTAGGTCCAACTTATGATCAAAGTTACACAACTGGTGGCAGTCTGTCTGAAATATTACATGTTACATTTTTGATTCTTAATAGACTGACCCAGTGGGGAATTATTTGTAACAGGCAGATTCTCTCAGTGGAGCTACGATAAGGGGGCCACAGAGATTCATTTCTGGCTATCGCTTTTGTAGCACAAATTGTTGCAGGCTTTTCAAAGAGAAGTCAGAGTTCAAAAACAGTCTGCCAAACAAGCAGCAGCATTACTGTGCTGCCAAGTACGATCGCAGGCTTTGAACACGAGACCAGACATACTGATGATCTGTTTTATAGGCCACATAAGGACTGAAATATGAGCACTTAAACAGCACGCACAAACACACACAGGCATAATAGTGAATCAATCAAGAGAAACAGACAGTAATCATACACCCGTGTGGCCACCCAAAACACAGACCCACGCCTCCCTCTCTGCATAAACACACATTCATTTGTGCAGGCACTAAGTGGTTACATTAGACAAGAAGGTTTGAATTGACAAGCCTATAACTTGAGAGCCAATAAACGCTAAGAGGCACCACAATGAAAGAGACCAGATCTAAGCACCTCTGTTGACAACCTGGCCAAAATGCTGGAACTGCTGGTCGGGACCAGCAAATAAAGGGTGAAGCTTTTAGGCAATGAGCAGCAGGTGATCTCAGCTTTTCTGCAAGTCCTAATGCTCCTAAAAGCCACTCTCCCTGGTTCTGTAATTGGGCATCAGTAGTTAATGTAGTATTGACTGCATTACATGCTCCTGTGCATCCTTTCCCACTAATGCCATTTGCATCACCTTGTACATTTACCATATTGCTTAGCCAATAACTGTTAAAAGCAATCTGAATCATGAATCATATAGGGAACTTTTAGCGAGACAGACATCCAGAGGAGACAATTTACAGTTGAGTTAATTTAGGTACATTTGCAGCACAACATGGATTCAGGCAGACAGACCAATTTATGTCTCTGCCGCAATCCTTTTATTGTTTTTTTTTAGACGTGTAAGTGAAAGGATGCGCTGCTAAGAGATATGAAATATCCATTTTCAAACATAAATAATGAGTCACAAATGCATCCATTACTTTTATAGGAGTAGGAACCGTGGATAAACTCCAACATGCAAAAGCTACATACTGTACTTTGACAAATAACGCACAAAAATGTGTTTTATGCTGAGTGGAGGTTGACATTGTGCATGTCAGCAGGTGGTCTATATTGTGTGAGCAAAACAACCCTCAATGTACTGGTAATAAGTGTCAGAAAAAGGAAACACATCAGAGAATAACTTAATTGCAGACCATGTAAAGCCTTTAGTACTGTATAGTCTCATGTTGTATAAATGAATCTAAATGCATATACTGAAAACCATTTGGACCTGAAAGTAATAAATGCAAAGCATCTCAGCATCAGTTTAATCCAAAATGGGACGTCATTAGAGGCGAGTTTGATTTAAATTAAAATTAATTAGATTGCCTCACCCATTAACCTAAATATATTGAAATAGATAAGTAATGCAAGTAGGCCTATTTGGATGGAAAGTGAGTGGACGTTGCACGGCGCTATCCATAATTTGCAATCAAGTTAAAAGCACTCTGCTGTCATCTCCCATCCCATGGTGATGTCAAAGGCTGCCTCGCTAACTTCACAGACGCAAAAAGCACTTAGAGGAGGAAAGAAAGAGGAGCCACATGTACTGCAGCGTCTGTGGAGTATCCTCAAACTCCGGGTTACACATCAAAACGCAACAGACACATCTGGTCTAAATAAACATACAACTCCTCCATACTGATCTGCAGTTTGGCAGGTTTTTTGTGTAAGTGCACCTCAACTTCACGGTACAAAAAAAATAATAATAATAAACAGCCACAGCATTCAGGTTTCTCCGCGGAAACACGGACCCTGTGCGACTAAATGGGGTTTGGAAAAATCCAATATAAAGCGGAGGCTGCGGGTGCGCAGGGTCCGGGGCGACGGAGAACACTTAACGTTTAAAATGTCAGTAGTTTTCCGTGTTAGTCCCCGGGTTATAGCATCGCACGGTCAGAGACGTTACTCACCCTCTTCCTTGTCCAACACCATCGTCCTGAGGAACGAGGAGTCCTTCCCCGGGCGATCCGTCCTCGGCTCCAGCAGGCTGCACCGCTCGGTCTGCTCAGAGCTTCTCCTGGAAATGGCTTTGAAACGCGCGGTTGACTAGACTACGCCTCGATAAATCAAAACCCTGGAAAGATGAATTGCCGTCTGCACGTTTTTTTCCTTCTCCTCCTATCAATAATAATTCATACACGGAATACGGCGATATACGCGGCGAAATCCACCTATCCGGACTGAACTGTAGCGCAAATAAATAGCGATCAAACAGCGTTGGTTGCTCTTGATAAATTCCATGCGAATAAAAAAGGCAAAACAATGAAAAGCGATATAAATCTAGTGTCGCCTGTCTGTAAGTGTGCACACACGGACGGATCAGACGCTCAGACTGAACGGCGGAGCTCTCCTCGCTGTTAATATTCTCTCTTTCTGGTTCTCATTTGCTCCGAAACAGCAACTATATTCAAACAAATCCAATTGCAAATCTGACAACTGCTAAAAGCAAACTCACGCCGCCTCTCTCCCAGTTTTTGTGCCGCGCTCGTCTCTGCTGCTACTGAATAAATGCGCGCAGTTTCCAGAGACCCTCGGATTCCCCTGTTAATTAAATCAATTCATTATGCTCAGATCTGATTAGCAGCCCTTCCCCCCTCTTTGAATCAATTATTCAATACACAAACATAATTGCTTGTGCCAGAGGTGTCTAAGTATTAGCTTATTTAACTCCAAGGACACTAATTACCCCTAGGGCAAGGGAACTTTTCTCATTAATTCTGACAAAACACAAAAGCACAGCTAAGGGAAAGTGTGTGTGTGTGTGTGTGTGTGTGTGTGAGAGAGAGACTGGTCTGCCTGCCAGTCTGAATGTGCGTGATAGAGAGAGAGAGAGAGAGAGAGAGCAAAGGAGAGAGCGCGCATGCACGTAAGATTGTATTGATGCACGTGCGCACGGACGTGGGTGCGCGTGTGTCAGAGAGAGAGAGAGAAAGAGAGAGAGAGAGAGAGAGACATTGAGAGACAGTGATGCTTCTCAATCGGTGGCTGGTACAGATGGAGTAAACATAAAAATGCGCTTATTATTGTCCTTCTCCTTACTTTTTTCCTGCAGAATTTAATAGAAATACCATCTAATTGTGGTCTAGTTAGAAGTTAATTTGTGTCCAGACACAGTTATCATACAGGCTGCAGATAAACAGTCGTTTCAAAAGAGACAGCACAACAGATGGGCTGCGTTTTTGATTAGTGGGTAGATAGAAGGTTCAGTTTCGAATCTGGTAATATAATTGTTGCCTGTTATTGCCAAGATGAAAGTGTTGCTGTTTCATGGTGGAGCCTTAAATAGCACCACTTTCACTTGCCCTGCGGAGACTGTTAACCAATTAAGGGTGAGATCCAACAAAGATTAGCCATTTAGGAGAGTGGAGTGGAGTATAGCTACAATAATGCTGGTTTGTCAGCAGCCAGCAGGCTGTCTGTGGTGTGAGCTTGCTCAGTCTGTCCTTGCCTTCTGTTACACTTTGCATCAGCCCTAGTCTAAGCACATTACCATTAGCTGTTCTATAATTACAAATAATTGTGCTAACAAATAATTGTAATAATAATTATTCTCAAACTGTTTCAGATCAAGGGCCTCTTTAAGATCTGCAATTGACCATATTTACGGTAGGGTTTTGTGCAGTAGAACCTCTTCTGTGAGGAATTATGTATAAACTGGGGTGGAGTTAAAAACGTAATAAAATATGAGCTAAATAAAAAATAACCACATCCACATTAATGTGCATTTATTTTGAGCTTTTATAGATGTTGTCATCACATTACAGTATATGGACTACACATGCTCTCCTATTTGATAATTATCCTGTCCTGCATATGAAATATCTTTTTTTATAGGCCCTCCTAATGTGATCATGCTCCACAAATCTAAGGTATAAAGCTCACTGTACATAGCCCATAGGGATCATTTCAGTTCTCAGGGCAGCAGGCTGTGGTGAGATTGGGTTGGCCCTGAAATCAATGGGCTGATCCCTCTCTGTCCAGCTTCCTGGCTGACATGCTTGACTTTTCATCTCCACGGTCACACAGATTGATGACTTATGACCGAGAATGTATGTTTGCTGACCTCTAGCAAAGTGAGTGACACATAATTAATTCAATCACAGAGAAAACTGGAAAGGAAAGGGAAAAGAATGGTTCAGTATCATCAGGGCTTGACTTCAAATAGCCATTTGACATTTGAATGTGAAAAAACACTATATAAGGACAGTTCACAGAGGGAACCAAAGTGGTGTGTGTGAGGGATGGGTAATAACAGATGGAGTTACCACAGTTACCTCACTAGTGCACCAGGTTTTGAAGCCTACATGTTATACAAAATCACGTATCATCAAGTTTCATGTATGTAAGTGTCACTGATATTTGATCCTCATTTGGACAGGTGAAGAAGTTGCAGAGACCATCAGTTGCACTGTGGCTCTTAATTAAGGCAGTTCTCATCAATATAAATGACCCACATTACCTTGTTGTGTACAGACACAACATTTTGTGTCATTATGACACATGGCCCATGAACAGGCCATGGTGCACTCTTCAGCCTCTCTCGCAGTGTCTTGGGTGCAGACCCTTTCCCACTCCACATCCAACAGCGGGGTCAGTACATACTAGAAACAAGCCCCTGAATGGCATTCTCTGATACACAGTTAATTAAAATTCATTTCTGAGCATGCATTAGCCATGCCCATCTATTTATGGGCGGCTCTCAAATGCAGCCACTACAAAACAGTGCTCTGTAATTAACCCCACCTAATCAGATAGCACACTAGTGTTGTGTTCCTATTCGTCCTCAGGCACACAGCCATTGGACAGGGGTTTCACAGAGAGGATGAGCCCATTCTATAGTTCAGAATGGCTAAGCAGATTAAAACCTCATATCAAACATGATATTTACAGGCAAGGCTCAGTGGAGAGTGCTCCTTTTATGTGGGCTGGGGAGAGGCTTCGGGGCTGGGCTTTTAAAGCCATGTCCCTTAATTGTATTCTGGCTAAGTGGGATGAATGGTGCTTTTTAATCAGACTACTGACGGGGCTCTGTGTTGTAAAAGTATAGAGATGGTGCCTGATAGTTAAGATGCTGAATGATATGCTTTTAGTCCAGGTTTCCCCAGCTTCTAGCAATATTCAAATGCATTCAGGCATTAAGCTGACACCTGTAAACATCAGTGTGATTTCCCCTGATGTTTCTGCTTCTGTAGCAAACACCAATTTGGTAAGTAATTGGACAAAATAATTTATAGTAATGTCAGCATGTTTGCATTGCGTTTAGGCATGTAACTTATAGGCAGACATTCAGTTATTGTTTGTGAATGTACACTATGTTTATTAATGTCCATTTTTATGCTCAGAGAAAAGCATTGCCTCCTGTTCTAATGAAGTTTCATTGAACAGTGAGACCTACTTCACTTTGTTTCCCAGAGAATTAAGGTTCTGCTCCTCCTAGTGGCTGATCTTGGCTATGTTTTCCCCTCAGATATGTACACAAATGGGTTTGATAGCAGAGGTTTAACACATCACATAATAAATTGTAACCACTTTTTATTATCTTCCTTGTGGAGCTCCAGAGACGCCGGGGGGAAATAAGAATTATTGGAATCTTTTTGACGTAACCTGACAGGCTCACCATATAGAAAGTAATAGGAGTGGTATACGCCCTGCTGTTCACCTAGTCAATTTGAATTTCATGACCAATCAAATGTAGACAAGGTGTCATTTGGTGGGTAGGGAAGAGGGGAGAGTGAATCCCTTTCCCAAACAGTTAATCCAACTTTAATCCTAGTCATTAGGAATTAGACATGCCGAGCTGTCCGGCCGTGCCTCTAAATTACAATCAAACGGTTACCAATTACACAAATTATTGATGGTAGATTCTCTTTTCAACTGCAAATTAAGGCTATTAAGGAAGGCTCCTTTTTAATGCAAAAGTGACTAATTAACCAGCGAATGGGAAATCTGCTGCCCAGATATCAAAAAAGTTCTCAGCACACATTGCAGGAACACAAGGGAACCAATTAGTTTAATTATCAAAACAGCTAATTAAAATTGCACAGTTCCTAATTAGTTCTTTGCTTTTGCCTCTAATTGACAGCATGGAGATAAATGGGCTGCCGATGAAAATGGGGAGAGGAGAAAAACAGGAGAAACTTCGGTGGAATATTTATGCTGACTTTATCTCCGTCTGTGTGGCAGCCCTTGAAAGTGGAAAATTAATGACCTTAATTCCCAAACTGTTTTTCCTCTAACGGTGCTCCCCTCTGCGCTCCTGGTGCACACTCCTTTGTATGGGCCTGCCACCCTGCCAACTGCTGGAATGGGAAAAAAGGGGTACTTGGGGGTGGGAAGGAGCCACAATTCGCCGCCTAATGTGACAGCTCCCACCTAACAATGGAGAGAGATGAAAGAATGGAGCAGATGTAACCACTGGGAGCGTTGCATCATGGGACTGCAACTCTGTTGCACTTTCTTTAAAGTACTTCTGTCATTTACAGGGGCACTAATTTGTCCCATAAAAAAAATAGAAGAAGAAGAAGAAGGAACTCTGCCGGGACAGAGATAAAAGACATTTGATGGCCCAGAAATACTTTAAATAAGTTTTTTAATTTGAATTTTAGATAGATTAATATGATGTCTGGCAAGTGAACTGCTCTTGAAACTTTGCACAAACACATATTTGTAGATGTTACCAAGTGGTCTAAGGACTGCAAACACAACTGAGAACATATTTTTGTATCCTTCCAATTTATTGTTACGTTCTCCCTCCTTATTGGTATGATCTGTTTAGAGGTCCTTGAAAATAAAGGAGAAAGATAGATCCCTTTAGACAGAAATGCTACAGTAGCAAATCTGAACGACGACCATTTACCTCACAAGATACTGTGTTAGACTTTGTGTGTGTGTGTGTGTGTGTTTTTGTGTGCATTTGTGTGTGCAGTCTTTTCTTCTGGCAGGCTTTGTCTCTTGGTCTGTGTCCCTGCAAGGCCAACCTTGTCATGTGTAATCCTGTCCCTCTGCCCGCATGCAAGTGACATGTGGGTCTTCTTGGCACATTAGTAGATAACTATCAACTAATCACTTTACTTTTGGGACTGTGTTAAAATGTAAATTACATTAATGCTCAAATTATGCATCAAACTACGCAGATAGGCCAGGCCAGAGGCCACATAATGCTAGGATCATTCAGTTAGTGCCTTCTACATGCAGTGTTAATGCACTCTGATTTCCCCTGCTCTGGTTCAAATCAAGTGTGATACGTCAGCCAGTTGGTGTCTGGGAAACTGGAGGAGCTTTGTGTGAAGTGGAGGAGAAAGCCTTTTTGCAAAGCTCTATTAAAAGGCAGAGAGATGATAGCCGCCTGTTGGATTTCTTTTGTCTAATTCAGTGGAAAGGACTTTCTGCTTCATGTGCATTTTAACATTTTACTCACCTAGTGTAGATATTAATTTATTTGTAATCTGTATGAGTAGAAATAGATTGCCTGAAGTGCATTTGGTTACATTCAAAATGTAATTTATCTGAACTCATCCTACCCATTTCAAAATTACACCCTGAAGACGCAGGTCTGTTGCAAAGCCTTGGCCTGGAGGAACTTGCTGCCCATGACTAACAAACACACGTCCACCACTAATTGATTGTCTTGTGTTTTATTTATGGTGCAGTAGTAATTAGCGGACAGCATAATGTAAGCCATTCATTAGCACCTGGCTACCGCTATGGATTTCACTGCTTTGTCTCAGATGCACACATCATTAGGGAGAAACAAAGACTGGAATTTATTAGCATGGCTTCTTATAAATATTCTTAAAGTCAGTGTGCCTTTAAGGAAGAACACAGGCCTGTAAAACTTTTGTCAGCATTTGCTCACTGACTCCATTTGCCGCAGAATATGTTAAGGAAGAGCAGTATAAATTTAATTTTAATTGTTTTGTACACACACCAGTGAAAAGGAACTGATTGGATACAGTTCAGAGACAGTATATTAATATGTTATTTTCATATGTTAATTGGTTTGCATAATCTCTCCCTTTGCTTGGTTTGGAAGTACCTGGCATTGAGAAGGGGACTGAAGAGAATAGAAGTCTGCAATTTACATAAAACCAGCTCTTCTGAACATTAAATAATAATGCATCTGCATGCTGAAGGTGTGTTCAGTTAGCAGAAAGCACATTTTTATAATTTATAGTCCAGCTGTTTCAGTGCTTTCGAGTCCATTTTCCTCCCTGCCTGCTTTTAATGAAATCTTGTTACTGGAGAATTGACTGGAGTGAATTGAGATTTTAATCCCATTGACATTCTACCATGGAAATGCACACTGGTGGGAACTTTTAATGGTGGGCCCTGTAATCAGAAGACACTTGTATTCAGCTCGCTACAATAATGAATCTCATCAAATGTTAAAGCCTGGGCCGCGTGCGAGGGGCTCAAATTTCAAGGTTTTTGACCATCCCCATTTGAGAAATTCCTCAGGGAGTGTGTGATTACTCAAGTTTAGCCGTTTATTGCCTCATCTTTCAATAGCTACTGAAGCACAAAATTCTCATCTAGGTTGCTCTTTTTTTCTCCACTTGAAGAACAGGCCAATATAGACTGCAGAGCAGCTGCTCAGATCCCGAGGAACTGCTGTTGGCACTGCAATGTTATTAGCTGCCACCATCATTGTCCACTCACTGTGTCATTTAAAGAATGAAAACTAAATTCCATGACAAAAATCACTGGTGTGATTTTAATTGTAAAGATTGCGTGTTTGTAGTCATGTTTGTACCTTTTACTGCAGTAGTAGTACTCTGAACATAACATGTTGAATTGATTTTTTTACACATTTGTAATGTGTTATATGGTATATGGAAGTGAGTGTAAAACAGCACATTGTGCAAGTAAGAAAAAAAGCAATGGTTAAATAGAAAGCTACTTGTGGATGTGTCGCTGTTAGCTTTCATCTTAAAATGATATCCCCTTCCCTCACTTAACCCCTGACATTAGAGCAATGTTGAAAAAGTGATTGCACAGAATATAAAGTTGCCACCAAGTGTTTGCACAATTCATGGCTGTTCTTCTGTCATTATGACACTGAGCAAGGACAAACCCTCATCCAGCTTCTTAATGAGGATTATTGTTTGTGTGGTACAGGTTCCTCAGAATATTAATTGAACATTCAAATAACATTGTTTACTAGTCTAGATTAAATATCACCGTCACCATACTTTTGGGCACCTTAGAGGTTAATTGTTGCTAAAGGATGCTGCAGTTTATTCCATGCATTTACTTTTTCCCCCCATTCTTTATGGATCTGTGTTTTTTTTTTGTCTGCTTCCTCTGAACCTTCCTCTGGAGAAGACTCCAGCAGGTCACAAGGGTGTGAGGGATGTGATGCTGTTTTATATTTGAATGACTAAATGTGACCTTTGAGATTAGAGGAGGAGTTGCTTCTCAGGGGGCTGAAGAGAGTCCCCACTGCTATGAAGCTCATGTCCCTTTGATCCCTCTATAATGAGACTAACACCAGGCGTTGTGGTCACTGAACACATTGACACACCACTGGAGAGCCGACAGCTCTGCTGCCTGGTACTAGAGGCGGCCGTGTGTGTGTGCATGTGTGTCCTCAGGTACAATAGTGCCGGGAGACATGCAATATATCCACTGGGATTTACTGTTCAGTGTTCAGAATACACTGCTCGATGTAGTAATTTACTGTTAACATACCGTATGAATGATGAATGCAAATACACACAATTTGTCATGCCAATTAACCCGCTTCATAGGGCAATACCACTTATGATTAGACACACCAAGACATCTCATATCTCCAAACACGGAAAGTTAAATCAGCGAAAAGGGTTTCCGGCTTTTTCGTATTGAGCTAACTAAAGTTTTCAGTTGATGTGATGCCACACATTTGAGTCCAATGGGCACTCTCCCTGACCTGAACTCGACTCTGGTGAAACCCAGTTCTCTGAGACATCTTCAGAGATCCACTGAAGATCAATCATGACCGGACCCGTCCCCACGAGACCCTTAGTAACAGCCACTGATTGCTTTCTGCTGTGCAGGCCGTTAAGTGGAGTCTGGCAATGGGCTCCTGGACAACACTTAACAATCAATCAGAGGGCACAACCACTTCTCATTGCATGCTGGTTCTTACCCTGCATTACACACAAACAATAATTCAGGTGGACACAAGTGACACTTAAGAATCACGGCCAGAGTGTGCCCCATGATTTAGCCTGAGTGGGATATGTTGAACTGTAGACAGAAACTTGAGTTGCAGGATTTACATAAACCCACTGATTGAGGACAATACTGTAAGGATATGACAGCATGCATTTGATGCATGTCATGTCTGTTTTTCCTTTGTCTTTGACTATCAGAAATTACTAGTTGTTTGACTTTGAGAATGGAACAAGAAATTACTGCTCACCATCATATCCCCATTCTTATTGTCTCAAAGCCTCATCACAGCATCAAGGTTATAAAACAGATTTGTAAAACCTTTTCTCCACGAATGCATTTCTTGCAATTTTCAAAATACATTTTTGGCCATAACTTGGGCCTTTTGTCAGACTCATTTTTCACCTGGGACAAAATAAACAATAGTTAGGAAATAAAATGTAAACATCATAAAAATAAAGCAAAGGCTGTTTAGTGCTGAGGACACACATGCACACACTCATGTAAAAAGTCTGCCATAAAAGCCCATACTTAAAGTTTCCCTATTGATTAAGGATTCCATTGACTTAATGAACCTTAAACCCTCCATCAGATGACTAGCCAATATATGCTCTAATCTCTAGAACGGATGTCTGGCTGTGGTTCCTTTTAAATTAATTGATCTACTCAGCTCTCCTCAAATGGGGAAATGGGCAAGTATTGATATGATTCTTGACTCAGTGATGGATGTGTGCAATGGTAAAACACAAAATCCGTGGGCCAGTGTGCTGTAGGGTAAGCAGAAAAAAACATCTTTACCGGAGCTACTCAAAGACAAAGCAATATAATTTGTGTCACAGCCAATTCTCAAGCCACATGTTTGTTTCTTTTTTTTTTTAAATGGGATGAAGCTCTAAGATACAGAGTAAAAATCCTCTTCACAGCTTTGAAGTTATTTAGGACTTTGTTTTTTCTATATTTTAATGTCAATAATAATTATCTATATATCAGTTTATATATTTGTGAAATTATTCAAAATGGTTTGCCTTTATTTTTCATTGATTTTTAAATAGATTTTCATTCCACTTTCAGTTGCGTATGCCTGGTTGTAGATATTGTAGCAAAGGGCCATTTTAAGTCACTTGAAGGCAAAAATCCATCTCTGCAGTGGAGTAAAACAATCACAGCAAGCTTCACAAGAGCATCAAAATGGTTTTGTGTGATGTTCAGACTGCATGGCAAATATTTATCTAAGTCAGATTACACCCAAGGGAGACAGAGACGTCTGTATCCCTCCAGCCCTCCGTTGTTTCACTGCTAAGAGAAATACATAGGGCGATTGTTTTGGCAGAGGTTAGAACTTCTAACTGTTCACTTCCCACAACAGAAAGCCATTGTTCAATCTCTCCAAGATAATAAGCGTGAGTTCCATGAATAATCACCAGTGTGTCAACTAGCAGTATTGTGATCCTCAGCATTGGTGAGCCTCAGATGGCATCAAATAATTTTGTCTGTCTTCCCTCTGAAAGCTACACAGCTATGAATCTTTCATGTCCCTGTAGTTCATTTCAATAGCAGAAAAGCGTTTTGAGAAAACTGAAGCAACCTATTTCTTCCTCTGAACTTCTTCTACTGTACATGGTTGTCAAGATTGTTCAGCTTTTCTTTGACACACAATAATGAATCAACTGTGCAGGTCAAAGGCCCCGATAATTTGAGCTCTTATTTTATAAACTAATTTCTTGTCACTAGCTACTGTGATGAGGGCAGAAATAATAAATCAAACCACATTTCCAAAGATCTGAAGATTGCATTGTAAATGTCAGTCTAGAAGGAAATTGTAATTAGTGAGAGGAAATTGTCTCTGTGAAGCACTTGAATTATAAAATGAATCAAAATGAACCATCGAATTATGTAAACATTTAATTATAGACCAATTTTCAAGACTGCTCCTTGTCTGTCCTTGTTGTCAGACCCTTGTTCTCTACTCATCACCAGAGATATTGAAGGGTTCCGGTCGAAAACATGCAACCAGGATAATTATCTTATATATCACTCTCTGCCTTTGATTTTATGTACACTTGACTGATCACTGAAAAACATGTTAACATGCTATTTTACTCCATTTACTGTTATTACTCCATTTTTTATGTAATGCAACAAATGGTAATGCACCATCACACTGGTTGCTAATTATGTATCACCTAGAAAGGTTATGTTTTGTAAGCCTGGTGTTATGATCACAGGTCAATCCCACTAAGACCAACTGCATGGTTCCCTCGCTGGTCTTCCCACTCTTTCATGCAGACCAGCAAACCTCTGCAATTACGTAATTGTGGCAATCACGTGGACTCGCCGAGTGCCTCTTAAAATTTGAGGTCTGTGGCTGGTTGCACGCGGCTCCTTGTTGATGACTGATTCGTTGGTTTGTAATACCCCTCAATCCAATCACTTTTCGTTCTGCAGCTTTCAAAGACAGCTAACGACAGCTAACGTATATTAAAATACAGGAACATTTTGGAATCAAGTAAAGTAAAACATAAACCCTTTACATGTAGCCATTGTGAACATTTTCACATAGCCACAAGTGTGCTGTAGATTTGTCAGAGAGCAGAAATCCAGCAATAGCAAAAGCCTAAATACATAAAGTGAGGTGTATAGTTTGGTATGAGGACCATGTTGAGCCCTTATCAAAATCTCTGTGGAATCTTGCCTAAAGTGTGTATATACAGTAATTACTTGCTAAATCAAGACAAGCATAGCTTTTTCTGACCTATATTATTTACTCACCTGTTACTGACCTTATATTAGTGTTAGAGTGTGCAGTTGAATGTGAAAAGGCAAGCAATCGGCTGTCATCATAAAACTACAGAAACAATTAGCAGGTTCGCCATAGGCTTAAGGGGGTAATACATGACCCTCGCACCTCTTGCTGTGACACCAGCATGACATAAAATCAACATGAACTGGTTACTGCCTTTCCAGCCCCTGTTGTGATAGAGGATGGGAAAGCAAAATACTATGAGCTAAGCTTGATGCTACAGTACAAACATGAGCTCAAAGACAAAGGCTAACCCTGCAAGCCATTGCTGACTCCCAGAGTGTAAGACTAAGCAAGTCAAAAAGACATCCCTCATGCAGGGTCACACAAATAACACAGATCTCATGCAACTGCATGTACAGTCCACACAAGGCCCACCACACCTCACCCTCTGTCCACCAAATAAAGGGGAAAAACACAGATTTCAGACGTCAACACGTTCAAATATTTGCAGGGCACTGTGTACATTTCTGTCACAGCTAGGTTTTGATTATTACTACTTTCCCTAATCCACTAATGCATCGCAGTATGTGCCTGCCAGCCAAAGGTGTTTGAATCAAAACACAAAGCTGTGTTGCTGCTTCCATTGCATCTGTATAGTAAGTTATAGTCCTTGGTTTTGGGGCATTCAAAGACCTTGGGCTAAATGGACGTACCGTCATGCAAGTCAAATCCCTTTCCATAAGGAGCCTGTGTGCGAACACAGATGCATCGGTGGTCACTTTACAATAGCTCCAGTGGAACAGACTTGTCTGACTGCTGGGGAAATGGTTAGGCTGTGATGCGCATGTCACATTTGGGGTCTAACCCCCAACAGAACCACTGAGTGAGCTGCTGCCAATAAACCAATGAGAATCAAAGCTGTCATTGTTGTGCAGCTGGAATTAGAGGGTCTGGCATTTAGTGTAGAAGAACTCAGCCCCACTCCCTGATAAAGCACCTGCTTGATGGGCTGTGGGGAGATCTCCTTCTTTTCGTACCTGGTGGGGTGCAGCATCAACTGCACTGTGCTGACTCTTGGACCAGGCCAAAATAATCTTATGGTCATTTAGGTAGAAGAAGACTAGTACAGATGCAGAAACCTTGGCATCCAGAAGGTAGCTGAAAAACAGTGTGCTGTATTTGTAAACCACTCCCCAGAAAGCTACACACAGGAACTTTTATGTCAGGGCACCACTTCAACAAAAAAATAAATATCTTTCAAGTCTATAGTGGTGGACCACTTGGCTGAGCCAGCTTTAGTAATCCTTTTAATGTGAGTGAGCAGAAAGAAATACTTGCTCTGCAAGCATTCAACGGATGCAAATCCAGAATGGGTTTGGTGCCATGTTTTCATGGGAACCAGGAAATGTTCTCTCTCAGTGTTGTCCATTGGAACTGTTGACATAACTTCCTCGAGCAAAAATGTCTAAATTTCACTGAGAAGGGCATTCAAGTCTTCTTGATAAGCTCCTTTACAACACTGGCATGATGCGGGACATACTGAAACTGGAGGGAGTAGCCATGAAGTTGCAGTTCATCCATCATGTTAGCTTGTAGCATCCTCATCACTCATGAAAAATCTCTGACAGTGACAGTGATGATACAATAATATGATCACAATAATAACCAAATTCATTATTAATTTATGCATATAATGAAAAATGTATCGGTAATTCTTTGCAAAAGATCTAATTATTCACTATTTCCTCATTTCAAGTATTTGTTTGCAGTGCAGTGGTGTCAACAGAAAAGACAAAAGACTAAGAAACTGCCCCAGCAAAATATGGTAAAACTGGACTTATGCTTGATTTTGATGTGTGAAAATACTACTAATACTAATCTTACTGGCACTGTAAACCAAAAATGAGTACAACAGGCATGGCCTAAAAAGCCTATGGTTTGTGGAGAGCTTCTTCAATCATGGCTAATGTGTTTTTGTAGAGCGCTCCACCATATCTATTAACAATGTTATTAATGAAAATATTTTCAGATACTGGCCATGTATAAGTAAGTAGATCAATTAATAATAAAATGTATGAATATAAATGTAAAATCACAAAAATGCAATAGCCAAAACAAAGTATCCCAAAATAACGTTCTTAGTTTAAAAGAGGGAATCAAGCTTTTAATTGTTAATGTACATTGAGTTTAGAAAGTACTGTGTTATATATACACTGTAAGGATGTCCCAAGCAGCGTGTGTGTGTGTGTGTGTGTGTGTGTGTGTGTTTTCCAGTGAGAGTATGGGGAGGTACAAGCCCTGTTCACAGTGATGTCACGCAGCCTCTCCGCAGACTGGCTGAGTAAGAGGAACAACAGAATTTCAACTGGAGAGATCAATTATAGATAGAAGAAAATGAATGGGAAAAGTAATTTAATAAATTATTGACTTGATGTCTTATATCATGTACAAAAGCAAATGAAAAATTAGATTGTGCATTTGGATTTAAAGACCTTCAAAATTATATTTAATTAGACAAAGAAAAAAATGTGTCATGGGTATAGGAAGTTTCACTGGGACGGGTAAATTAATGATTGCATTTGTGGCAATATCAAATGATGTGCCAACGAAGAGTGTGACTGTCTGGAATGGCAAGGATTGGGTGGGGGGTGGCATTTGAAAGACTCAACACCACAGTCGTCTTCTGTCTTCCCTTTTTCCCATTAGATGGACAGATTGGAGAGTGTGTTTCCCTAGACTCCAATGTTGAGGCCGTACTAGCAGCTAATACAATAATACAACTGTTGTAAAATATATTAGCTTAGCATGTTGAGCACGCACCTACAGATTTGTGACAAATGAAAGAAAAAAACTATATATAGTGTCTTAGTAAGATGTTGGGCCACCATGAGCTGTAGGAACAGCTTTTATGGAGTCTCTGCACTCTACCACAGGGTTGAACATCAAACGATATTCACTCATTTGGTGCTTTGTGTTATGGTTATGGCACCTATCGATGTGTTGTGGCAAAAGGGAAATGTTCGCATGGAAAACGAAAAGGTTAATTGTGTCTGGGGCAAGAAAGTATGCACAACAACTCTAACAAATCTATCTAAAATATTGAGAAAACGGGTTGTTAAAATCACAGATTATAGTTTGTTGTTTACATTTTGTCCAATATAAAGTATGGGAGCTCCGTGGGTTTGGATATGGCCTGAACCTTATTTTACACTGTTGTTTTATTATTCCAAAGGACGTGTTCAATGCTGAATTAAACATTGGTTTCAAGACTTAAAAAGCCGATATGCTGGCTCACACAGCAGCCCCAGGAAAGTAAATACAGATTGTAATTAGATGGAGAAACTTTAAAGTTGGATTTCACTCTCTCCTTTGCATGAACTGTGATGTGATGAAGCCATGGGACAAATAAGGGGGAGAGGGGAGGAGCAGCAGTGGGAGACGAGAGGGGGGGGAATAAAGACTAATTTATGTGTGAGCTTCCAATGCCATCTCTGGGACGCTGTATCCCCTTAGACTCTGCCGCCTGATGTCTGGAGAGGCAGAATGCAAATGGAGCAGGTTCGTAGGTGAGGTTGGGCACAGTCACAGGCCCATGTTGGGACCCGGTTATGCAGTTGCTAAACAAGTGTTCTTTGTCATGCTGGGCCCCTGGGGTTGAGCCAAACGAATCCTATCATCTGCTGTGCTGTGTTACTTAAGCAAAAATACTCAAGTTTGCAGCCACTATTTATAAGATGAAAGACCCTCTTCAGGGAATGTTGGAATTAGTTATTTTTTTCCCTAATTAATTTTTGTTGTGAGTATAGTTTCATGGTCCCCACATGGGTTCCCCAGTGGATTGTTTGGTTGTGTCGTGTATGTGCTCCATAGTCAGTGTGTCAAAACCCAAAGAATAAGGTACTGGTTACCAGCTTTGCTTTTTTTGCCGCTATGAACCCACTTCAAGAAGCACAGACCATTCCCAAATAACAGAAAACTGTCTTTATTGGATAGTTAATTTACCAGTGGATTTAGTTTAATGAAAAAACATCCATGTCATCTAATGTGTTTTCTCTGTCTCTAGCCCTGCCTCTTCTAATCTAATAAATGCTTACACACTAACTAATACAGAGTCCTTGATGAATTAAGAAACACTGTGTTGACTAATTGACAAAATCATTGAAAAGTAAAGATAAAATCCTCACTGTAATTGAATGTGAAGCATCATTTATCTATAGATTTGTACCAGACTACTTTATTGGATTGCTTTCCCGCGCCTGAAATATGCTTTAGCAAATTGACCTAAATTCTCTTGGGGAACATAAAAATCAGCTGAATTTACTTTAAATATACTTCTTTTAAATCCACAATGTGAAGTTGTACAATATGCCCTCTCTAATCATGGAAGTTCAGTACATTTAGTACATTTCTAGTCCTCATTGTGGAGAGGGGCAAAGCTGGATGTCGTCAGGCATTGCTGCAGCTCTGGAACAGAGTAAGGTGCTAATAAAAAATGTGTGACTCTACTAATGAATCTGATTCTGCAATTCTGCAACTCAAGCTCTTAATTATCATAAGACATTCGCTAATGTGCTCATTCAAATGGGAAACACTTTGCTTGGAATAAACGGCATGGCTTAATGAGTTGAGAAAAGAGCCTGATGACATCCTGCTCTCTTATCAACACTTCCCAAAGACTGGCACAAGAGATGGTGGGTGGATATGATCAAACTGGCCTATAAATGAAGCTACTAAATATTCATTGGCGTCTAATATGGTCACAGAGTCACTGAGATGCACCATTTATAAGTCAACTCTTCATATTTTTCTACATTGATCTGGATTCGAGTAGAGACCAAGAAAACTAGAAATCTAAATGACAGTAACTCTTGAGATCTAAGGGTAAGGAAGTGATGCCATTGCTCTTTGTTCTAACATCTGCTTGTGAAAAGAGATAAAAAGAATGGAATTATTACAGGATATTTTCAAGCGCCTTTTGCTCTAAAGTCTAAAATAGGTCTACTCTGACAACCAACATCAAAGTAAGTCATTATGGCTGTATATGATCCATCCATTAGCTGCACACTCCACTTTCGTGGCATTAATTGCTCTTTACGTGTGTATATGCGTGTACGCATGTTAGTGCACGTGTGTGTGTGTTTGAGTGGTGTATATGTGTGTGCCCACACACACTCATGCAGCCTGTTCAGACAAGTAGAGGTGTAAAATTAAATCCCTCAGTGCAGTTGCATGCAGATGATGTGCTTCAATGGCCTAGCTGCTTTTTGCACCATTGTAATTGAATAACCTACAGAAAAGCCATCACATTCCCACTTTGCTATTCCCTCTCTATGTAACATGTAAAAAGTCCTCTTGTAACTACCTGGTAGAGCAACCCATCAACAGCTGTTAGAGCTGACTTGAAGGTTAAATATTAGGAAGGAATCCAATTTCTCTTGTCTATTCAGCTCAGCGGTGTGTTAGATTGCAGCTGGACTGTGCTTACGGAGTGTGGGATATGAAGTGGGCTAATCAATCCCCTCTGCTTCATTCTCAAATTCCTCTCATATCAGGTCCCTGCCCCCCGGGCAGGCCTTCTGCTTTCCGAAAGCCAATTCCACACGAAATAAGAACTGTGACCTGCAGCTAGAGGGTGAAGTTGAGTTTTCCCTTCATGATTAATCTCTTCTTGGGTGGTTTTCAGAAAAAAGGAGAGGGGGAGGATAGAGCGAGAGGGTGAAAAAAAATAAGAAAACATGCAAGTCGCTGCCTTGTGACCTGCAAGTTTTTTTCCTCTGAATGAGCCCGGTGCACTGGAGCCAGCTTATCTCCCGAGAGAAAGACAGAATTCATTTTTTGACAAGGTTTCATGTTGACATTGAGAAAATGAACTACCTGATTCTATGATTAAACCTGGGCTGTCATAATTGTCATCTGAACTGTGGCGACAATGAAAATTTTAGTGTTTTTTTTCCATAGCTTCTTGTTTGGAGGAGTTGGAGTTCAAGAAATGGAGCCTTGATTCAAAGCTTTAGAAACTGTACTGCTCTCAGAAACAGGAACAAATAGATTTTGTTTTGTTGTGAGAGGATAATAACATTATACTGTATATGAAAACCTTATGTTACATGCAGAGAGTCATTTTGAGCTGGCCAGCAGACTCTTAGCTTAAATCTATTCCTTAACATCTCACTTCAAAAGGGATTTAAATGTGGTTATAATAAACACTAGTGAAGTAGTGGATGCTGAATGCACACATTGGCTATATGACCTAAAACAAAGGCGCATGCCCTTATTGTTGAGCAGATGTGCTGCCAGAGTTGAAGGGTAAAATGATATAACCTTAAAGTGACAGTATCACATTTTACAGGTTATAATGGCATCTGTCACTGAGAGTGGACCTGTCAGACACTACTTTCATGCAGTTGAATTGCTCTTAATGGCTGTTTCTCCTGGTTCAGACCCACTTTTAGACGCAGGGTGATGTCTGTCTCAGGAATAGTGACGTTAAAAGCATTGAGCTAGAATGAAATGGACTTACGGACCATTTCTACTCTGCTATTGTCCTTTGTTCAATGTTTTTGAACTAGATTATCCTCTTTGTTAAAGGAAAGCTCCCTCGAGGACAGTTATGACTTCAGTGTTAAATGGTCAACATTGAAAGCATCAGTGTAGAAGAAATGCGCTCACACAGGGACTCTAAAAGGCCTCTAGAAATGTTTACATTTTTAATGTCATAATGATGATCCCACATTCAATGTACATGTCATACTCACCCATCTTGTAAATGTTTTAAGCGTGTAAAGCATTCCATTTGGAAAAAACAGCCCATTTGCCCACTACCACCTACCAAACAAATTGGTTGCGAACAACAAAGTTCAATCTATGTCTGAATATTTCTTTGTTTGTGTGTTTTCCCTCTCCAGCGGGGCACTTATGAAAGCGTTCTTTTGCATCAGACATAAGGTATGCTGTCCCACTGGGAAGCAAGTGAAAGTGGGTTTTAGAATATGTGGGAGACCAAATTCCTACAGCTAGAAGTACCTCTGCGCCAGGCTAAACAGTGGGCACAGGCCTCAACACACACCCTAATGGAAGAGTGAAGTAGCATACAGTGTTGGAGTGCGGGTTTGGGCTGAGGTAAACAAAGCGCTACCCACTGCTGGTCCAAGGGCCTGTAAGTTATTCATTAAAGATATGTCGGCACAGTCCTCTCTACCTATTCCCACAGAACCATGTTTTTCTTCAATTTAGGTTGGTCTGCTTTCCAATCAGATTAATTAAGCCTTGGTTGTTACAGATTATGGATTTCAAAAGGTGCAATCAAGTGTTATCTAATCAGCTTAATCTGCAATTTATCTACACTTTGCCAATGCTTTGTGGAATAAATGAAAACCAACATTCACAAAATATGTTTTCAAAAAAGGTATAAATATGTGTATGCATTTTGGCAAAAGTAATGTTTTCCTAGTTGATTCTAATCAACTGTCAGAGGCATTGACAGTAAAAATAAAAAATGTGCTGCAGTGACACATGTTTCTGTCATCAGATTCAATTAATTTGCGTGGCATACCCTGCATTGTTGGACAAAACAGCAGTTTGACATGATTGCAAAAATCCCACGTTTGTGCATTAAAGTGTCTCTTGCAAAATAATATATAAATAATGATAGTAAACTCAAAATTGAAGTAAAGTGCGTTGTGGTTAGTAAAGGCATGTGTTGGAAACAACTTAAACATCAATGTGATGTTTGAATTTTGAAAGTATGTTACAAGTTGTCCCACTCTTTCAGGCACATTCAAAGTGGAACAGCATGTTTTAGATAAAGCGGGGCAGTCTCTTAGGCTTTGCAATGGAGGAAAGAAATCCAATTTACTTCAAGGGACCACATGTACTTAACAAGGCACGTCTCTGGTTCTCATAGTGTTGTTATTTTAAATCTTTTGACCTGTTTCTATCAACACAAACTGATGTGAAAGGTAGTGTTGAAGAATTTACTTAGATTAAAAGGTAATCTGTCAATAACTACTTATTACTCACCAAGTATTGTAATGATGTTACTTTACTCATTACTCAGTGATGGAAGTAATCACATTATTTATTAGTCATTCTTTTTCCTGTCATTGCTATCTTGATTACAGTTTGTCTAGTGCCAGCAAAAAAAAAGTCTGTAGGTTTTAATTCAGTGTATTGTAATATAATTCTATTCATATTTTATAACACAATTTTCACCAGAATGGTATAATATATACCTGTAAGGTAGTCACTCAAAATAATGCATTACTCAATGCTTAATATTAGCTTAATATCAGTATTATGTCAGCATCTCAATGATCTTTAAAAAACTGTTCCCAAAATAGACCAGAGGACAACAAAAGACAACAAAAAGAGATTAAGAGAAGAAAAAAGAAATCGTCCTTTTCTTCGACCGCGGTTGTGTAACAGAAGGAGTAACAAACGAGCAGAACGTTTGTATTGTTAAAATACAATTATACTGATTACTTATACCTAGTAATAACTATGATGGTAATTGTAACATATTGTCTTCACACTGCCAGTTAAAAGCTAAAAAAAAACAAATTGGGGCTGAGGTGTAAGGTCAGTTGATGTTGCAGCTTGGAAGATGTGTAAAGTGAGAGTGGCAGGCAGTTTCAGCACAGATTAAAAAAATTCATGAGTCTGAAGCTCATATTGATGACTCAGAACCCATTAAGTTGTTTGCTGTTGACATTTAAACACATTACACGTCACATTTATGTGTTTGAATCCATAGTATATAGATTTTTATATAACCATTGAAATTGTGGTAACATACAAAGAAGACCTGAATAATTACACCTAAGCACAAGTGGGTTTGTCATCGAACCTGAAATAAGATAACAACATTAATGATTTTTATTATGATAGTAAATGTACTATCCAGTACCTTTATCGTATGTCTTCACCCTCTCTTCTAATGTTTCTCCCGTTATAAATCAAATATTTACATTTAACATATTGCAAGCTAAAGCACTTGCTAGCTGCGGATGTGTCCATGTAGTTGGAGGGTGATTGGTGATCACGTCCCGCTCTGATTAGAAATATCTAAACCTGGCTTTAAGTGGAAAAAAGTCTGTCCAACATTAAAGGTTGGCATTCACAATAATGATGGTAAAATGGCTTCTTCTTTGGTGAGAAAATGTGCATACTGAGAGGAGATGTGAAGTTTTGCACAGATTCATGACCTTTTTGCACGAGCAGCATAAAAGTTTAGTTCCTCTTAATGATGCGAATGATGATGTGGAAGACTGACACTTTGTCAGATGTTTTTACTGCGAAGGTGAGGGTGCAGGGCGAGAAATGCTGCCAGAGTCCTCCTCACCTCATTGTCCTTTTGCAGGATGGAGGATGGAGTGCCGAATGCCCCCTTTTTGCACCGACTACAACTGTCATCTCAGGCTCATTCAGAGCTCCGCAGCACTTAAGCCCCATTTGCTTTTAAGGATGTCTGACAGGACAGCAGCCACGTATGATCAAACTTTACTTTCACTGTGCACTTGTGACAGTTCATTGAGAGAGGCTCTAATGTGCTGTCAGCAGTGCTCTCCACTCAGCTGCCTTGATTTACCTTCCCCATCTGTCTCAGTCAAACAGCACTAAGTTGAGGATGAAAGGAAGAAAGGTGGCTTGTTAATTCTACATCTTTGTATTTAACAAAGAATTCACTTCACATGAACGAAAGGTGTATTTCCTCTTTTAAAACGTATTTCACTTACCTACAGTTTAAAACAGTTTACTGTATGGTCCAGCTCCTACCACTTTGCATATTTCCAAGAACCCTTATACAGTAGCTTTGACTGAAGAGTGATTTTGCATCTTCAACATGTTATTAGCTACTACCAGTAAGACATTCTGGAACTGTAAACTTAAAGCTGCACTGATCAATATTAAGATGTAAATAATAGTTCAAATGACTATTTGTAATGTGAAAGGAGACACATTAACCCACAGAGAATTATTACCTTACTCTGCAGTTCCCCTCAGCTCTACTGGGTGTTTTAGCATCTTTTAGCTCATTGTTTTAATTTTATTGTCCGTTACAGCATCATTTTCGGATTCAGCATGTAGCTGATTTCAGATTAAAAGCTTTAAAAACCCATTGTATGCGACCTGCTCAGCACCCAAACAGCAGACAGACAAAATTAGCTAGCTGGTGAATGTAGTGGAGCATTTAGCGGCTAAGAAGCCAAATATTTCCCTCAGGTTTGACACCATAGGGCTGCACCATAGAGTTACTGTGACAGTAAGCAAATATAAACAAAATTATCATTGTGTCCACTATTTATTAATAATAACAGTGAGACAATTTTGCCATCATGAGGCGAAACAGGAAAACACATTACACATTACTTGCATTGAGCACACTGTGAATACATTTTTCCTTACATACCATGGGTATGTAGCAACCCTATTAACTTTTTTAGAGATAAATATTAGAATAAAATAATGCTTTTTATCATTTTGACACACAACAACGGGTTTGAGAAATGCTACAGAGTCGAGTGCTTAATTAAGGTATGCATTTAAGGGTTCAGTATGTTTTTGCTTAGCAAACATGTTTTCCAGTTATTTCCTGTATTTAAGTTCTTAAACTAATATTTAAATATTACAATAAATGTGCAATGTAAATTCCATCCTACAGTAGCACAGGATGTGAATAGATAAATCTTCCATACTCTGCCATTATGCCAATGATTACTATGTCCAAAGCTGTTCAGTGTAAAACATGGAAACTAACATTAAGTATAACCCCTTTTAATTATTTCTTACACAGTGATTCACTGCCCTTGATGAACTGAACCAAAGGGAGGGGAGCCAGAGTTCAGTCAGTGTTTGGAGGCTTCAAGATCTCTCTGTCACATTAGCTCGCTGGAGTGCTCATCAAAAGATGTTAATGTGTCTGCTCATTTCATTCTAAGGTCTTCATTTTTCTTTTTTCTTATGATTTAAGATGCATTTTTTGGAAGTGGCTGCGTTTACAAGCTGTAATACAAGTCTCTTGAAGGCCTAATAAATATGAAACTGAATGAAATTCCTTTCTTTCTCTCTGTTTCGATTTAGCTTTCTGCTTTGATCATGCAATCCCATGACATATCTATCGTCAGCTTTTCAACTCCTCCAGGAGTGAGCCAAGCCTAATTGGTGCTACGAGAAATGACTCAAAGCAGCAAATGGGACTTGTTCCAAACAGAGCTCATAATGCACTAAAAACCTGTAATGTTTCCTGTGACTGTCCGGTGAGTTTACATGTCACCTCATGTAACATTTTTCCAATACTACTTCAGCTGATGTATGGCTGTAACTGTGGTTTGCCATTACACATCCGTCCTGTGAGGTACCTGTGCTGCTCTCTTGGTCCTTATTCTAATCTTATTTAACAGTCTCTGCCTGACACGCAATTCAATGCAGGCCCCCAGATTGGAGAGTTTCCAAACAATCCTGAGCTCACCCAAGCTTGGAATTGGTTTTCCGTGGAACATCTCCCTCCTCCCTTTGGGCACTTTACCAATTTGACCAAATTTGTTCCATCACTGGTTCTAAGTACCAGAAGTGTTTTCTGCCCACACTTTGACTCGTTTCTGCAATTTGCACATTCTTTGCAGAACATTAACAGCTTTGTCAGGGGCTGAGCAACCGCTGCTGTGGTATGGGGGCCCATGTTTCAGGGGATACTCAATGGAAAATTGTTCAAAACATTAACATTATAGATCAGTTCCCATCCTATACACACCTTAAATAAAGTGGGTAACATTTTATTTCAAACTCTGCTATTAAGCATTCATAAGAAGTATATAAGCACGTAATAAATGGTTTATAACTCACACTGGGGTAGTTGTGAGCAGCTATAAGGAGGTTTTTAAGTGTTTAATAATGTATTTGAAAACAATTCCAGGTTATCATATAAAGAAACTGTTAATATTGGTGTATAAAGAGCAGATGAAAACCTGTAATAGCTGTAATAATATATCATTATGCACATAAAGCCATTCTCAAGTGTGCAAGTGCTATATTAAGCATTTTAATTCTTTATACACATGCACAGTTTGATCACAGGTAGATTTAAAACAATTTATAAATGTGTTAAAAACTGATGAGAACATGTCATTAGATGTGATAATCATGTTTTAAAACATTCATTATCTGTTTAGCCACTAGTTATGAATGCTTAATATTAGGAGTTACAATTGTTGTCATTATATCTGCTTACAACTACTTTATAGTGTACCATTTATATGTTAAATGGGGAATAGATTAAATAAAGTATTACTAATATACAGTATGCTGAAGCCTTGTAATCTTATATTTTGATCTGCTTATATTTGGGGTTTATATTACCATGCTAATGTTGTGTTTGTATGCAAATGTAACCCCTGAGTCACAGATGGGGATAAAAACCTGGGAGATACTTTTTGACAGTAAGGCTACCCTCATGGTGCTCTGGCTTACTGTGATTGAGTAAAAAAAATAAAGAGTTTGCTCCACAGCAACGATATCTGTACAATTGCACTTTATTAAGCTTTATCAGTGCACTATATTTATAATTATGTATGCATAAAGCACTGAATTCAACAAAAGTTTAACATCTATGCATTCTAATGTGAGATAGATATTCTATGCCACAGAGGCATCTGTCCAGTTGATGTACATTGGGAATACAATAGACCACTAAAACTTGATATACTGTAATGGACTAAGATAATTAGAGTTATAAAACCCTCCATAAATGCCCCATTGAGATCAGGAGTATAAGATTATGCCCACAGAAATGCACGCCCACTGCTTTTTTTAATTTAAGGGATGAGTGTTAGCAGAAATATCATTTAGCCATGTGATCACATTGGAGGTGTACATACAGATAAAGACCGGGTTGCTTCATAAAGCACTGCTTTAGAGTTGGGTGATAAGTGCTTGAATTATAAGTCAGCTAATGTGACCGAGTGACTGTAAACTTTTCAGCAGTTCTGAGGCACGAGCTGCTGCAGCGAACAGCTTTAGGCTCCAAAAGTAATTAACAAAAACTTTAAATAATTTGAGCTAATTCTTCTCTTGCTATCTGGTAGAAAATGATGCATTACTGTATATGTTGATTATGAGTGGAAAGAACGCCTTTATCTGCAAAGTGAATACCTTATGCTGAGCCTGCTTCTTTAAAGAGGCAGCTTCAGGGGATATTTGTAATGGGCTTTTTTCCCCCTCCTCATTTTCATTTGTGACTATCTTCTTTACATCCACAATTCAAATGAAAGCACTTTGTCATTACATATCGGTCTTCACCTGCAGAAAACAGCAGTGTCCACTTCTGTTTGTAAATGTAGTCAAACATTATGAATAAAAACAAAAATTTGCAAGGATTTTACAGTATGTGGCACAAATTACACTTTAAATAGTTATGATATTCTTTTTTTAAAGAATTAAAAACCTGATTCCTGATAGCCTATGGATTTAAGTGAAAAACCCTTTTAGATTATATGGCATGCATGCAAATTGGCAAGTTATCAAGTATTTTTCATGTGTCAATTGTTTTTGTTTTAATTTCCAGAAAATAATTTATCTTTGCTCAGACTTTGTTTGTTTGAATCGAGCATAGTTATATTATGTACACAGCAGCATATGAGTTTGGTAGCAATTTATTTGTGTAATTCTGCAGGCCTTGTGTGATCCCGGCCTGCTGCACTGTAGCAGCCTCTGCTCTGCCGTTTCCCTGTGAAAGCACAGAGAGGAGAGAGTGAGAGCTGACCCCATTTAATGTCCTCTGATGGGCTCGGCCTGTTCTTTATCTCTCTCTGCATCGTACTGTTCTGAGTGGCTGTAATAGGATAATAGACTGATCTGTATTTGTTTTTAGACCATTGACTTGAAACCTTGTTGATACATTTATTTGAACAAATGCAGGTAAATAATGTTGGTCCAGGCCTTTTGTTTTCATCTATATCTGAGAATTTCATTCAAAAATAAGCTAAACCTGAGAAACATGAAAATATTATATTTTAAATGTAATTGTTGTTGTATTGTATTGTGATCTACAGTCAGTTTCCAGTTTATTAGGTATACCTAAACAATCCTGCCGTAAGGGGCTGTAGTTTGTGGTTCTGTTAAATTGTATTGCATTATACTGAAAGGGTTTCTATTATTTTTCCCATCCCATTTATATCATGCAGGCAAAATAACCTCTCTGGAAATGATCTAACTGTCTATTTGTCTATCTATCTATCGATTTATTTATTTATCTATCTATCGCCTTGTTTTTCATAAACAGTCAGAGACTGAAAACCAGCAGCTGCATTCTTCTCATCTGGCATTTGGTTTAATTATTTAGAAATAATTAATTGAGTAATGATGGCATAATTTACAGCTTTCATTAATCTGGTGTTTTAATTAGTTAAGCTCCACAGTTGGGATGGTTCATATCCAGTGAGCGAGTGCTGCTACCTGTGGTATCATGCAAGATAGCAGAGGTTAGACAACTGGAAGTGGACACCAGCAACTTGTGCATGCTTTGAAAATACTTCCATTAATACAACTTAATTTGAGCCATCCCTGTAGTAAGCACAGTTTAGACCAAAGATTTGCGACGAGACAAAACCATTTTAGACCGTCACAGGAAAAAAGTTGCAGCGGTGGGAACTGGCCTGTCTCAGCTTGACTCAAGCCAGCTGATGGTGTCGCCTGCAACTCAGCTTGTCAAATTGCCAGCTGCTGGTTTTAGAATGTAAGGCACGTCACCTGTGTCATTACAAACTCTCAGCTGGTCAAAATGGCAGAGCATAGCATGCTTTCTTTATTACAGGGATAATACCGTAATGAATCAATGTACTAAATAACTAATGGAAAAGCAAGAGAATGAAAAGTAGAGTAGCCTACAGTTGTTAAGGCAGAGGCAGGAGGATACTTTTAATTTTGTTTAATTGTTGTATCTGCCCTCTTTTCTCTTTTACTCATAACTTCGGTTATCTATGGGCTGTAGTTCACCTGTCGCCAAGAAGCGCAGCGTTATCATCAGCTGTTCCCCTGGTGAAATGCTGTCTCAAAAGTTAGTGTTTTCTCTGCTGATTAGAGGTGACAACAACTCCTCTAAACGATGGAAATGCTCCGGGAATAAATGGGAGAAACTGACAAAAGAGGGGAGATCTCCCGTCTCAAGTTCACGGCATAAATTTGCGTAAGGCCTCCGAGTATTCAGCACCCATGGACGGCTTCAGATTTTGACCATTTCATCAATACAAAAAAATACAACTGTATTTTACTGTGGTAAGACTCCACTGTACAAAGTTCTACATGCATGTTCATGCTGTTGGGACTACTGACTATGGTGATGTCTCCTCTCCCAAATATTCTGTGCTCACCCATCTTGGAATAGGAATAGTTGACATTTTACGCAAGAGTTAGATGAGAAGATGAATACCACTCTCATTTCTGTCTGTTGGCTACAGCCAGAAGATGGTTATCTCAGCTTAGCACAAAGACAGGAACTTGGGGGAAACAGCTAGCCTGGCTCTCTCTAAAGCTAGCAAATTCTGCCTACCAGCACCTTTAAAGCTCGCTAATTTATACATTATATCTATTTTCTTTAATCTATACAAAAATCAGTAAAGGTCAAAGTGTATAAATAATATGTATTGAACTATTTATACACCGGGAACAGTAACTTCTCCACTGGTTGCCAAGCAACTGTTGCCAGGCATGAAATAGGCTGGGACGTGGCACACCATAACTGTCCAATAATGTAGTAATGTTTGTATGTGTTGCTGTTTAGTTTACTTCCTGCCACCTGGTGCCCTGCTCACCTGGTTTTAGTGGCCTAGTTTCTCCGTGTCATTTGCCAGATTGTCTTGTGTCGTTTGTACCTAGCTCTGCAGCACTTTTGTATTTTAACGTATCCCTGTGGTTTTTTGGACTTATGCCTGTTTGTCGTGGACTTTGCCTCTGCTTTTGCCCTTCGGATCCTGGTTGCCTATTCATGCAAAGTTTCGAACTTTTGACTGTCATTTAGATTTATCTTTGCCTGCTCCCTGTCTGTACCTCTGCCTCGCTGATCCTTCTGTGTATGGCTTTGGACTGCCTAGTAAAGACCTGCGTTTTACTAATCCCCTGTTTGATTGTGTAGAAGAAGAACCCACTTTATTACAGACATGCAACACCCAACACATGCAGATCACACATGCAGCTGCGTCCCACGCTGAATTTGTCCTCTGCATTTAACCCATCCATGCCGTCCTTCCTCCCGAGGACAGCCTGGAGCAGTGGTCGCTTTTTTTTGATACGGCGCCCGGGGACCAAGTCCAAGTGCTCATGTTGACCAAGTTGCCCTGTCTTGGTCAACGACCAAG